>PVLD010014591.1:0-51760 GCA_004027595.1 Dinomys branickii | reverse complement strand
AAAAGAAAAAGACAAAAATGTATGTAGGTATATATGAATATGCATATATGCAGGAGGGCTAACATGGTTCTACTATTGTATTATATCACTTAATGCTAAGCAATAATCGATGACGGGTTATTTGATCAATCTTGTATGTCTGTATGTGTTATCCTGAACACACACTTCGAAGATATCAATATGTAAAGCAGCAACTATTTGTGTTTTTTTTTGTTGTTGTTGTTGTTTTTGCTGTTGTTGATGTTTGCCTGTTTTGTTTTTTGTCTTTGGATTTTTGGTTTTTGTGTTTTTTCTGTTGTTGAGAGGATTAATTGTCTGACTAAATTTGCATGTCTGTATATGGGCTTATATATTTACACTTAGAAGATATCAATGGATAAAGCAATAACCACTGTTGAGATCATATCACCTTGTCTATAGATTAGTTGTGATTGTACTATTTTTTATGCTAATTGGTGTCTGTTTGTCAATATGTTTTTGTACTTGTATTTTTTTTAAAATAAAAAAAAAATAAAAGTAAAAAAAAAAAGGAATCTTCCTTTATTGTTTGTGGGAATGTGAACTAGTACAACCATTATGGAAATCAGCATGGAGATTTTACAAAGAACTGAAATTAGAAATTCGATATGACCAAGTGATTTTCCTGGTAGGCATCTTCCCTAAAGGGCTTAAGACATCACACTACAGTTATACATGCATACCAGTGTTTATAGCAGCACAATTCCTAATGGATAAATACTGGAAAGAGCCTGTATACCCATCAGGCTGATGGATAAAGAAAATGTATCTCTGTATAATGGAATACTACTCTGCTATAAAGAAGGACAGATTTGAGACATTTGCAAGAAAATGGATGCACCTGGAAAGCATAATGTTGAGTAAAATAAACCAGAGACACAAGGTGAAACACTTTCATCTCTCACTTGAGTGAGGCAAAGCACAAAGAGAATAATACAGGATGGTTGGAAGAGGATGAACAAAAACAAGCCACAGCTGCCGCCCTTCAGGAGCGCTCTTGGATATCCAGCAGCCAGCCTAGGGCTCACTCGCTGTAGGCCTGAAAGTAGATGCAGCTGTTCTTAGAAAGTGGGCAAGCAGTGGTCAAATGTTGCACAGTCCTTAAAACATAAAAGATATCAGCTCCCATTCTTGTAATAAACGGTGAACTCTATTGAAAGGGAACCAGTCCATCACCAGAAAAAGTCCTTTGTGGAAAGTGGGGCTTGGCCTGTGAGGATTGATGGGGGCGCCAAATGCAGTTCCCAGACCTGCCCTTCACATCTACCAAAAAAGATATGTGAAGATATAGTGTGTGGGGGCTTCATAGACAAACGTTTCAGCAGCTGTTCTGAGCTTTCTGTCTCTTTGCTTCTTAGACTGGAGTCTCCCAGATGAGCACTTATTTCCACAACCAAACAGAATCACGACTGGCACGTTTTTATGTGATTCTTTCTTGGTTTGACATAGAAAATCTACTGGAATCAGGCTAATTTACACATGAGGGGTTTGTTTTCCTTTTGGCTTGTAGACATAATTGTTCCCGTTAACTTTAATGGGAATTTCAGGGCCTGGTCTGAGGGAGGGAGAGGGGGGCACTTACAGTGGAGCACTAGCCCCGTGCTATTAAATCCATGGAGGAGAAACGCAGTGCGGATTTCAACATCAGGGTCTGCACTGTGAATGAAAGAGAAGCTGTTTGAAAGTGTCACATTTCTCTCTATTGATGCCTTACAGGGAAATAAAATAGAAGCCCAGTATATACAAGAACAGTTTTATGTGGCCTTTGGAAAGATTAAGGATCATCTTAAGAATCTCCTGAAAATTGCATGTTGAGTAATAAGCACATGAACAGCAATACACACATATCAGGAGCACAGAGCCCAACTTCGGTGCCTTGTAACTGATGGAAGCCTCTCTCCAGGAGGCCAGGTTGGCCAAGAAAAACATCCATGTGCTGTCATTCAGAGTGGCAACCTAATCTGAGAAATGAACATGAGATGTTCTCAGGAAAGTATTTCAAGGATCTCTGTTTCACTCTTGCCAAGAAAGTATATCAGAAGTACTACAGACATTTGGCCAAAATAAAGAAGTTAATGTTCAATGATGAAACTAGCTTAATGAAGGAATTAATCATCACCAGGACACTGTGTACGCTGAAAATGGTGAAAGGGCTCTGGTCAGTGGAACTTTGTTTAGGATTTTGATTCATTTGTGCAAATGTGAATTGTCTTGGTCACTGTGCAGTGCAGTATGCCACACACTATTCTAACCAAGAGTGCCAAATATGGCCCCAGGTCTCAGAAAATGACATTGCAATAAATATACAAAGCTTAGGAGTCCTTTTTCCAATTCTAAGCTCTAATCAAACTATAAGGGATCTTGCACATCATATGAAGGAATTGGGATTTATAAAATTTTTTGAAATGATGGAATATCTGATGTTTTTTAAAAAAGAAAACAAGGTGATGCCACAGGTTAATATGGTTTTAGAAGGGAGCCTGAAATCACTGTAGAGAAGGAATTGAGAAGAAGAAAGATCATGGATAATGATGTTTATGCAGACCATTTTAATAATAAATAACAAGGAGAGTGACCTGATGAAGGAATAAGGTCAATGGAAATAGGAATAGGGAAGTAGTCTACCCAGCCCCTCCTCCACTCACTCTCACCCCCATATAGCCTTCCATCATCCATCCCTCCACCCATCCTTCATGCATGCGTCCACGCATCCATCCATCCATCATCCACCCATCCATCCATCACGTGTGCACCCACACATCCACATATCCATGCATCCATCCAGTGAACTATTATTTATGAAGTGTAGCTACTACCAGTGCTTCCCCACCAGGCATTTTGTTTCCTTCATTTCTCCAACAGACATGATGGGTTCCTTTTAAGATTGAATAGTCATGTAGGTTTGTAAACCCAGGTTCTTCTTCAGTCCCAGGAATTTGAGGTCAATTAACCTGAACTACTCACTCACTCAGTGTTTTTGAGCATGTTGTAGGTTGAAGGCACTGTTTTAATAATTGAGGGTACAACAGTGAGATATGAATGATCATTGTTAGTTTGATTAAGATGCTTACACTCTGGTGTTGGAGACACTATCTCAACTGGGGTATGTTTTATTTTATTTTGTATTGTGAAGGAACAGCCAGTGCTGGTACTTCATAAAGCAAAGAGGTTTATTTACCTCACAGCTCTGGAAGTTTGAGGCAGCAGCATCTGCTCAGCTCTGGGACATATGAGAGAGAGAGAGATATAGATACTAAGATGGAAAACCAGAGAGGAGGAGGCCAGGGTTACTCTTTTATTACAACTCAGTCCTATGGGGGCAGTGACATGTACCTGAGGCAGGAGGATCACTTGAATCTAGGAATTAAGAGTCCAGCCCCGGAAACAGCAATATCCTGTCTCAGAAGGAAACAAAAGCAATCTACTTCTTCAGGAGCTCAGTCCTGCAAGACCAACCCACTATGAGAGTGCAGCCTTTATCCTTTCCTTGGGCAGTGCCCTCAGCACCTAACTACCTCGAGTTAGGTCTACTCTCTTAAAGCTCCAGTTACTTCCCAGCATTGTCACCCTGGAGGAACTCGGTTCCCAAGAAGGACACTCTGGAAGACAGCCACCCCACCCACAGCAGGGCTCCTGGAGACAAGGCTGGCGGGCATAGGGGGTGTGTGCATTTCAAGTCATGGAGCCTGTTAGATACATTCTTCCTGGACTCAGCTTCCGCCTTGCCTCATCTCAGGCAGGACTGACGTGATGGTGTCTGGCCGGTAGAAGAGGGATGGGTGTGACATCGTTGTCTCTTATGGGCCACTTTTCTCTCTACCATGGTTCTGAGTCCAGGGCAACACACTGCAGACATGAGTGCAAACATCCTGTCAGACTGGACCCGGAGTCTGCCTGGAGAACAGGTGTCTGGGAGAATTATTTCTACCCAGGAGGGTTTTGCTGGAAACGCCAGTGTGCATGCAATCATGAAGATGCTGAGTGTTTATTGCTGGGGTAGCACACCTGACTTGAGTCCTGCAGTGAAGCGCTGCCCGGGCGAGGGCAGAAGAGTTGGAGGGAGAGTGTTGTGGTTGATACATTGTGTCAACTTGGAGAGTCTAGAGGCTTGGCTGAGTGACTCAGCAGGAAGCCAGGGTGCTTTCTTTGTATACATCCTGAGCCTGTGGAATAGGAGGTCATGGAGAGGGTAGCCTGTTTACAATGTAAGGCACGGAGAGAGGCTGCTCGTAGCCATTCCTCCCTTTTGGCTCTTGCTGCTTTGCTATCTTCTGCTGCCATGAGCTGTAGCCCTCTGACTACCTCAGAACCAGCCAAGTATGGACTGAAAGCTCTACAAACTGTAAGCTAAATAAACCTTGCCTTCCTTCATTTTGGGAGTTGGGTATTTTGTCTTAGCAGTGAGAGAAAAGTAACTAAGACAGAGTGTAAAGAGGTCTTCAAGAGGGTGCATGAGCTGGATCATGCCAATGATTGGGAGTTAAACCAGGCATGGTGGCGTACACCTGTAATCCTGTCTCTCAGAAGGCTGAGGCAGGAGGATCACTGTGCTGGAAGCCAGCCTGGGCTACATAGTGAGTTCAAGGCCGCCCTGGAGTACATAGCAAGACCCTGTAACAAAACAGTACAACAACAACAAAGCTACCTAGGCAAACAGCAAGAGCGAAGCTTGAGTTGGGGAAAGCATACTGGGCAACAGCTTGGGCCTTGAAATGGCCTGGGTGGTGGAGGAGCCACGCATCAGTTCACCTGGCTGCACACAGGTGCTGGCGGGGAGAAGGCTTTTCTCTGTCTGCAAGCCAGCTCACCGCTGCAGGGTGCCGCCCCACATGCCGATTCTGGGTGGCAGGAGAGGGCAAGAGTCCCAAGCAAAAGGAGCCAAGCAAAAGTCAGAGCCTTCACTTAATCACCACAATTGGGGCGGAATTAAGGGCTTCCTTTCCACGTTAGCCTCGCCCCTTCGCTGTCACTAGGTCTGTTAAATGGAGTGGTACAGCCTATTAGAGTCTTTCAGACTGCTCCCCTTGGGCTCACAGAGGTCCCTGTGCAGAGATTAAACTCGGGAGCCAGTGATGTAAATAGGAATTATCCAGGCAAAATTAACAACAGTGGGTGGATGCCATTAAGAAAGGAAACCTAAAAATATCCTTAGAGCAGTGACATGTTTTGTGGCAGATTTAGAATTCTAGAGAGGGACAATTACCCCATTCTCCAGGCATCATTATTTTTAAACTGTCTCCTCTAAGGCTCACAAATTTTATAATAAAGAAGTACCTGCAGTCATGGAGCCTGTTAGATGCCTCCAGGAAATTTAACAGGCTAGGAAGCATTCTTTGAGCACCTTGTGTAAATAAGAGTTTTGCCTTTTCCCTTTTTCCTTTTATTTTTAAAGCATGCTAATTAATCAGTGATTTCCTACCACTCAAGTTTCTAAGCTTTTTTATTGGATACTTTTTATATTTCTTTCAAAAGGGCAAGCCAGTTTGATAAGTAAATGTATCCAGTCTCACAACACATATTACTTGCGGGTCTACTCTGAACCAGGCAGGGCTTCAAGGACTTGTCTTAGTCACTGTCCCAGTCACCTGGACAAAGTACCCAATAGCCACAGTTAAAAGAGGGGAGACTGTGTTGGCTCCTGGTTTCTGTACCGGGTCGGCTCCAAGGCAGAAATGGCCCATAGCAGAAAGCTGTTCAATCTCCAGCAGCCAGGAAGCAGGGAGAGAAGGGAGAAGCTGGGGACCCGTGCCTAGGTCACACTGCAGTGACCCCCTCCAGCCAGGCACCACCGTCTTCTGGCAGTCAGCCACCTGGCTCCTGGCTGGAAGCATCCACGAATGAGTACAGCGTCCTTCATCCAATCACGTTCTACACACAAAGGAGTTGGGGGAGGGGCATTTTATGCCTACACCACCACAGTGCCAAAAAAGAGATTTTTCCACCATAAGAAACTTGCATGGGGGGGGAGTCACAAACAAGTAAATGAGTAAATACAGTAATGTCGCGGTAGAATGTGCCAGGCATGTTTCAGGGGCAGTGAGAGGCCAGTGTGGTCAGATCTGGGAGGGATGGTAGTCAGTGGAGGAAACTCTGGCTGTTAGTCTGTTAAGGACAGCTCCTGGAAGGTTCCAACAGGAGTGTGGGGTCTGACTGTTAAAGCCCTAACTCCTTGTACCTTAGAATGTGACTGTATTTGGGACCGGAAGTTTTGGAAAGGTAATTTATTAAGAGATTTTGCCCTGTT
The DNA here is from genome assembly GCA_004027595.1 of Dinomys branickii. Classification (NCBI taxonomy): domain Eukaryota; kingdom Metazoa; phylum Chordata; class Mammalia; order Rodentia; family Dinomyidae; genus Dinomys; species Dinomys branickii. The sequence continues at coordinate 45,498 of PVLD010014591.1, read as the reverse complement.
TTGTTTTCGTCTATGTTGTTATTTTATTGTTTTAAAAATTATCTTTAAAATTAAAAAGGAAATCAAACAATAATAAATTCTGGTAATGCTGTGGTGAAAAAGAAACCCTACTTCATTGCTCTTGAAGGGATGCTGGGTATAAAACATCTCCAAGAGGTGAAAACTGTCTTCAAAGTTATGGGCCTGAGCAACTAGAATCATGAAGTCATAATTACTGCAGTGAGCTCAACAACACTGGCTTGGGAGTTGGCAGGGGTAGGAACTATCTGGCTCAGGAGATGATGTGTGGCTCTGACGGCCCACTAGGCCATGGAATGAGACCCAGTTCCACAAAAGAGGAGATGGAGACCTTCAGGAGTCTCTGTCCGTGGAGCACCAAGCAGGGGGTTCTTCGATATTCATGGCATAAACGAGCCGATGAATTTGAAGAGAAAGACTAGTCTGTCCTTTTTGACTTTGGAAAGAGTTTATTATTTCTCCATTTACACTTGAAAAACTATAAATATCTGAGAAGATATAAATGCTCCTACATAGATTTAGTTTTTTGCTCTAAGCTAGTCTGATTTTTTTTGTAAGGCACAAGATGGCAGTTACAGGGCTCACTTTGTAAAAATTTGTTCTGTGTTATTGTTTTGAGGGCATTTTCCAAAAACAGAACATACTAAAATAGAACATACCATTCAAAATACACAATTTCTGATGTCTAGGATCTCTCGAGTGTTTTTGGTCTTTTCTTCTTGATAAAATGCCTGAGTTTATTGGGCTGTATCTCCATGGGATCCTCAGGAACACTTCAAGGCTGTCCCCTACAGTGAAGTGCCCCCTTGGGCACTCTGTTCACTGACGGTGAGAACCTGCTCCACAACACATGTGGTGTCTGTTGGAGGAGACAGCGGAGGCGAGCAAAGTTTCTGAATCCTCCCTGGTAGGAGCAGTGACACAAGTCAGTTTTGCTGAGCTGTGGTTCTTTTCTTGATGTTCTTTTGATAAGATTTTAAACTTCTAGGAAAGTTTCAAGAAGGGGTCAAAATTACTTAGGTGTTTGAATTTGTTTGATAAACAGGGACATCTCTTGTGGGTTCTATCTGTAGTGAGAGGTCCTGAGAATGAGGTGCTCGCAGATTAAAAAGGGAAAGTAAAAGAGACAAGACGGCCAAAAGTCTGGGATCAGGGGCCTGCAGCCTCTCAGACTGCGGCAGCTTTTCAACATCTTGGGTTAACTTTTTAAGTTGTCTCTGAGTTGGGGGTTGTGCTTTCTGTGTACTTGACTATTATCTAAAGATGGTGCCATAGTGGCACCACTCTCATTTTTGCCACTGGAGGATTCGGATTGAATTTGATTCTTTTGTGGCTCATGTTGAGGTTTAATTCTTCTAGCAGTTAACCACACTTTTTTCCTCCTGAATCTGTAACGACACAAGCAAATCCTCTCCCCCAAGTTTGAACAATACCTCATTCCCATTTTCCAGTATGAATACCTTTCCAAAAAAATAGGTTGCCCTATTGGTTCTGGCGGTCCTTCAGTAATAGTGACCCAAAACTTTTTAGTAGATGAATCTTTACTAATATCCAAAAAATGTAAAGTGAATAAAGCTTTATGTAAAATTTGATGTGCTGAACTTCTGTCCCTAATCACTGACCAAGAGTATTGGGTTCATTCACAAATGTCTTCTAAATAATAAAAATATTTAAAAATATTCAGCGAGGTGGGAAGGGATATTCTTAGAAGTTCTCACTGCTCCAGGTCACCAGGGAACATTGAAAGGTCAGTTTTGCCCTGGTACAGGGCTGGGCTGGCTCTGGAGTAACCTTGGGTCATGCCAGGGTCTGCTGAACAATGACTGGCTCTTCCTAGAACCTCTCTGCCCTTTCTAGTCCCACACAGATGCATGGGCTTCCCAGAAGGGTCCAGTGGGCACATAGTCACAGACTGCCTTTCTCAGTTTGCTGAGACCTTTCTGCAGGAGCACAGACAGAGGGAACCAGCCCTGGGCTTCTCTTTGCATGTTGTGGGGCTTGTCAGCAAATCTCAGCATTACTTCCAGTGAGGAATGGTAGGGTCATGGAATTTTTAATATGCTCTTGTGTGGCAGAACTGAATCCACAAGCTGTTCAAAGATAGCAAGAGACAAGCATGGAAGTCTGATTGGGGCTGTATGTGCTTAACTTGAGGATGCCTGTGTTGCAGTGTGTTTGGGGAGGGGTTGAGCATATGGAAACCCACCAGAGCAGGGGGCATTTCTTTGTGCTGATGGCCCAGGTTCATGTCCACAGGAGACCCAGCAGATCCTGAGAGGGAACACATGCACACAGACCTGTGCCCATGCTGCTGCGGTCACCCTAAAGGACCCTTGGCCTCCTTAGCTTGGACTGCATATTACTGAGTCACAAAAGGCTTCCCCATGCCATGTCTCCTTCCAACCGCACTTTCTTTACAGGAGCAGAAATCCAGCACTGCATGAGGGAATTAATTCCTTTGTAATGTTTGGCATATGGCTGGGATGTTGAGCAGTCTATGATATGAGTATGCTCTTTTTTCCAATATGTGTGTGTACTTGGTAAAATTTTCAGCAGTGCCCTCAATGTTTTCAAATATTCACCGCTATTCAGAAGAACTAAGTTATAGTTGAATCACATAGTAACTTCTTTATGTAAACCAAACAAAGCATCTATAGATCCAACGCAAAATACTTACCCACTAGGAGATTGCTTGGGAGCAGGGGGAATCTGGCTGCTCACACTGGCTGTCCCCACCAACGCTGCAGGCCTTCCGTGCTTGTTTATTGAGTGTGTGGACTAATGGGCCACTGTTTTATTAAGTGGAGGCCTTTATGGATGGCTGGACAGTCAATAATATTGACCATTCATAAATCAAATAATTAAGTCAAATGAAGCCAACACAGGGTAGATTGGTCATAGCATATAAAGTAACTTCCTAAAGCTACTTTGATGGATCAATTTGTCCTTTTGCTAGACTCCAGGTTATTCAGGACCTAGTTCCTATTGGCCGCTTTGGGTGCTATCTGTGGAGAGCAATGCACCCATCATGATCTGTACCTAGGTCCTTGCTTGCTTCTCCCCTGGCAGTGAGACAGGGCTGTCATAGTTGGTGAGCTGTTCATTCCCCAAAGGCTTGCCACAAGGTGCTTCTGGGTCTGCTGGGATTCAGACAAGAAACTGAAATCACCTCAGTGTCCATTTCCGACAGTGCTTACACTGCTTCAAACAGAGGTAGTCACTGTCTGTTTCCTCTGGGGAGATCTGGAGGGTTCTTAGAGATGATTGTTCAGCTTTCTGTTACTGCAAGAAAACATTAAACCTGGTGCCATCTTCAGCTTTTGGATCATAATGGAAACAATACTGCTGTTCACTATTTATGAAGCTTCTGTGATGGAGCAAGTATTGTGCTATGATCTTTATAACTGCTGACTAAGATGCACAAAACAGCCCTATCAACAGCTGTTGTCCTCATTTTGTAGATGAGCTGGACTTGAAAGATGAAGTGATGGGGCTGGAGTCAAACCTGAGTCATGCTGACATCAACATTTTAGGGTGGACAAATAGGCCAGGGGCAGATGACTCTGAGATTGGAGTAAACCAACTTCCTGGAAATGCACATTTCTAAAGGTTGAACTTGGTATTAAAAGACAGTGCTGAGGACATGGGATGTAATTTCACAGACCTCTGCGATCCTAGGAGGATAATAATTATTATTCTGTTATTCATGTTGTGTATAGCACACTCTAGCATTATTCTAGATCTTTCTGTGTATAATTATGCAACTCCTCCTTCCAATGACACCTGAGATAGGTGCTGGGTAATATCCCTCTATCTTCTTAGATGACCAGGAGCTTCTTTAACATTACACATATAATGTTAAAGATATAATTGACAAATAATAATTGTAATATTCAAGGAGTGCAACATGATGATTTGATGTACAAGTAGGGTAAACCCTTGGATTGCAGGTAACTTATTCTGCAAGTGTTCTGCAAGATGGGCAAACATTTCTAATAAATTATAACTTGATAAATGAGTGATGTCTTGCAATACAAGTAGTATGTGATGCTAAATGTCCCATGATCACAGCTGAGCCAGTGGTTTTCTCCTCTCTGGTGGGTTGTGGGTCTTTATCTCCAAACATCAAGAGGTTATGGAAGAGATCTTGTCTGCAGAGGAGGAGGAGAAAAAGGCAGAGCAATCCTTCACTACACATGGCATTAGGGAGATGTGTAAATTGTGGGAAGCTGCAGAATTTTGGAGTAAAGCGCCACCTGACTAAGGCTGTAGCAGTGTGAGCAGTGAATCTGTTTAAGAACAACACAGTGTCATATTTCCATGAAATCCTCAAAAGGAGGCAAAAGCAAATACCTTTTGACGTGTTCCTTGTTAAAGTTGCATGAAAAGCAAAAGATTCCCCTGAGCCAATAGATAGCAGAGATTCATTCCACTCATGATGGTGAAAGTTGCCCACATGGTAACCCTCCTCTCTCTTGTCTTGCTCACACTAGCCACAGAGGCTTTCAAAGATAAACTGAGGTTAATTTGTTTATTTTTCTCTATATTGTATATTTTCTTCACTATTTTGTTATAGTATCATAATCATTTTTATGTGAATATTTTGGGTTGTGGAACAGAGAGTCTTCATTCCCATTGTTTCTTGTGGGGAAGTTCACTTGGATATACAAATGCTTTGGGTCACAAGCAAGTTTCCCAAACAAACTGTGCTCTTGAACCAAGGTTTTACTGTCCATTGTGACATGACTACCATAAACTGGCTATTTATTGATCATCTCACACCTTTTTTCTGTGTGTGAAAAATTTACGATTGACTCTGAATAAGTTTCAAGTCTATAATGGACCGTAGCTACTTGTTTCCAGAACTTCTTATTCATCCTGTAATGGAAAGTTGTTGCCCTTTGACCAGTGTATTCCCAGCCCCTCACCCTCACCAGAGGTAATGCCATTCTACACTGTTTCTACAAGTGCAACTCCTAGATTCCACAAGGAAATGAGGGCACACAGGGCTTGTTTTACTGTGTCTGGCTTGTTTCACTTGGCACCTTTCGTGTCCATCCGTGGTGCCCCAAATGGCAGGAGTCCCTTGTCTTTGTGGCTGAATAATATTCAATGCTATGCATATGTACCATACTTTATTTATTCATTCACTCATCCACAAAGTCAGGTTACTTGCATATCTCAAGTACCATGTAATGTGGCACACAATGCTCCAAACAGATCTGGATGTTACAGCTGAGGCACGGAGACATCTGACAGGAGTAAAGGCAACCGTTTCTATGTTAATTGTCTGTGAAATTCCACTTGTTCTAGTGCTTTGTGGTCATCTTGTGCACTGTCCAATAAAATTTGGGAAAATCATGTCATTCACTCATTCTGAATGTCACATTCGTCCCTTTTAATTACAATGATTTTTTTCAAGTGAAGTTATTTTTAAGAATTTCCAACCAAAATCTTTTCCCAGAAAGGACATGGAGCCTCTGGAAACCTTTCCTCTGCGTCAATCAGGTTGTGGAGGAGAAGTGTAATGAAAGTTGTTCCACCCTTGCCACCTGCTTGGCTCCAGAATTATTAAGCACTGGAGCCACTGCTATAAAGACAATATGCAGAGCACAGGCCTGGATGCTGTAGAAAAGGAGACAGACACTTGAAAAGCTCTTGATGAAAGCCACAGTTGCACCTTAGCGTTCCAGGGTCACACATCCATATGGCTCCTGAGGAAGAGTAAGAAGCCCCTAGGAGTTCACCTTGAGATGAGAGAACAAATGAATTACTACTTACATAAAAACACAGTTTGTAATGGACCAGTGATTTCAAAATCATGGTGGTTCGTCATTTAAAAACTCAAGTATTATAAAAACCGTCATAGAATTATTTGAAATTATCTTACCATCCAGGCAACCCGTATCTCTGCAAGAAAAATGAGAAAATTCAAATAAACAAGAACACTTGTCCACAACCCCCGTCTCAGTGGTTGCTGTTGCTTTTATTTCCAGGGACAGCTGTGTTTTTTTGGACACAGACTAGCAAGCATGTGACTCACTTCGGCTCACTGCTGTTGGTAGTCAGGGATGGCCCCGATTTCTAGTCTCTCCCAGCAGCCTTCTGCTGAAGGTGGCTCATTGAATCGGGGTGGGTGCTACCATTTCTGGCCGGATGGTAGGAAAGGAAATGAGAATAACCAAGAGGATTAGGACTTAAAGATGATCTACTGCAGTGAGAGATGCACAGTTGCTTGTAAAGGCACCCAACAAATTCAAGAACACAGCCAGGACAGAGTTAAGGTCCAAAACATTTGAGCTGTGGTCGCTTGTTCCCCATTCTCTCGATGGGCACCAGACTTTGGGCGGTGCTGAATGCTCTGACCTGGTCTCTTTCTTTGTCTTCATCTCAACTCAGAGAAGAAACTTCCTTGCCTCCCATCAGAGGGACACAGGCGGAAGGTTTTCTGCTTAGGAACAGTCCTACTTAAACTAAACTCATGTGCTACATGCGAGGAAGTTTAGGTAAGAGATAAGAGGCACTGACAGCTTAATTTTAGCTTAATTTTCATAGTGACAAGTGAGAGCGGAAGATGCTATTTGGGGGAACAAAAACACAAAGAGAATCACTCCCAAGAGGCCAGTGCAGAGATGGGTGTGGCAGAAAAGAGAGTGGTACCCACAGGGATGTTGGTGACAGCAGAAAAATACATCACCATGGGCTGCAGCGATCAGGGTCTCAACTTTCCCTGAAATGTAATTCCTATTTTTTATTTTTTTATATTCTCTTTTAAATAATTTCTTTGGTTCCATTTGGGACCACCAAACTCTGTATTGTCATCATCTTCCTCATCAATTTTTGTTTGTGATTAACAAATCTAACTTTCCTGTGATTTTTGCAGTCTGCAAGCTTCTTCCCTGTGGTGTGAATATATTCAATGCTACATATTCTTATTTTATAATAGTCTGTAGAAACAGCATGACTCTTTAGAATTAAGCATGGCTTTGGCAAGAGTGAAAAATATTTTCTTCAGCTAAGTTAAAAAAGAGTTCTCAGTCAAATAGCTGTTAAAATATAAATAAAACTGGCATGAAAATAATCCAGAGAGGATTATAAAAGGCCAGGTCGACAATGATGCTAGTTATGATTTTGCTGGGCAGGAAAAAACGATAGCGTTTCCCATGGCAGCCAAGGACTAATATCCTGATTTATGGGCCATATAAAATGTTTTATTTAAACTCATGGGAAGTTCCAGTACTATGTATACCGAGATAATATTTGAGAAATGAAGTCTTGTGTTTTCATTCTATGGGGTGGTATAGAACCGTTAACGTGTGGCAGTTCACAGCTCCCATTTGCCTCAGCATCTTCTCCAGCATTGCTTTTTTTGGGGGGGGGGGAAACACGCAACACGAACAGGCTCCTGTCCAATGCGCGACACGTGTCAGAGAGCACGGAGGTGGTGTGTTGGAGGTGTACAGCATACGGCTGAAGAAGTAGGGGCTGGAGCACTAAGTGGGGATCAGAGTGGGGTGGGCGGTGGCTCAGAGCAGAAGGGAGAGCGAGGCCTTGCAGATTTGGGGGCCAGAGAACAGGAGAGGGGATCTTGGTAGAAGCTGCACAGTCTCATTTCCGACTTGTCTTGTGTGTTTGATGAGTGAGAATGGGAATTCCCATTCGGTCCTCTTTCCCTGTGAGCCTGCTTCACGGCTGCAGGGAGGTTCAGGGCTCTGCGAAGACTGAGAGTGGAGTGACAGGGTCCAGGCTCCCTCCGAGCTGAGTCCGGCGTAGGGGACAGAAGCCTCCAAGCTGTGTGTACATTATTGTCTTCATTCTTCCCAACAAGTGTCTGGTGCTGATGTTAATTTCATTTAGTTAATTTCACAGGAGAGAAACTGAGACTTAGGTTGCATAGCAGACCAACAGGATCCCATATTCAAAGCCAGGCCAACCCCACGCTCCAACTCTTCCTGTACTTTGTGAAGGATCTTTCAATTTAATTTTAATTTCTTTGTTCTTTCCACTTGATGGCCCCGTGACAAGCTTCCCTTCTTCCTCACAATGCTAATTAGAAAAGCTGAGTGGTGAAATGCCAGTTGTATGTGCAGCTTTGCTGACTGAGTCGTTTGATCTCAAGTCACTGAAAATCTCAGATTTTCTCAAGTGAGACACAGAATCACAAATGTTACTAGTCCTGCAGAGGGTTGGTTTGTGGTCTAGCAGGGCAAGGCTGCTGTAATGGCCTTTCAGAGAAAAGCACCTTAACCAGAATCAGTGTCCTTCCTGTGGCCCTCCTGAGGCCCGCACCCTCTTGCAGATGTCCTCCCGCCACATCAAGACTGGACTGGGCTTGGGCCCTGGGGTGCAGGCAGAGCTCAGAAGCTGAGTCGCCCTTCTGCTGGGGGAGGATTGCAGAGGTGAAGGGTGCACAAGTGCTCTCCCCGCTCTGTGTTTAGCAGGCGGAGGTCTTAGCATCGGGAGCACACTCACACTGGAGCAACAGACCCTGTAGAACAAACCCTATCTAAACACAGGGCAGTGAGTGATGGGGTCCCCGGGACACCTGTCATACTACACATACAAGTAACTGTGCCAGTGTTCTCTACCCGGGCTAAGTGGTAGTGGTGATACTATGGATTTATAAGCTTCTAATCTAATAAATTCAGAATGAACTCTGTCGGCCATGCTGATTCCAGAGTAAACACGCCTCAGCAGTGGGCCGTGTCTTCTTCTGTGAGTCTCCCTGTCACTTCAGCACTGCTTGGAGGGGAGCACTTCTTTCAGCGCTTGGAACGTTTCAAAACTCAACTTGAGAAGAAAAGAAGTCAAAGTATTTGACAGCAGGATGATTGCGTTGTTTCCCTGTGGTCAGGCAGTCTGGTGAAGACAGATCGCCTCACTCCCCTGCAGCCGTCTGAGGGGGAGAAACTCGGAAGGTGAAGTCGTTCCATCGGGAGGTAACAGTGATGTGAAAGGAGCCCCTTTGCTTTTGTGAGAGCTGATCTGTGGCTACCAAGACCTGCAGGAGGGGACAAAGTGACCCTGTGCCCACTTGCTGAGTACGTGGTGTGAGGAGGGTGATCCACCAACCATGCTAAATGATGCTCTGGTAATCCAGCAGAAGAAAACAAAAAAGTACAACACAGAATGCAGGAGAGAGCCCAAGAAGTCCTAGGTGTTTTTTCCTGGTGTGGGAAGAAGTTCGTTTCAGTCACGTGGTCTTTGTCTCGGACTCTGGAAGTCCTCCTTAGCAGCTACCTGCTCTCCTGGCCAGAGAGCTGCGGCTCCTGCCCCAGCCTGAGCCTTTGGAGAGGGCCAGTGACCTGGCAGCCCCACCTCCTCACAGTGCATTTACTGAAGCTGTTGATGAAGTCAAGAGCCCTTAGGACCCAGCGGCTTCCCTGAGCCTCATTGGCTGGCAACCAAGCCTTCAACACAGGGAGTCTGGGGGGCCGTTCTTCATGCTAACCGTAAAGATGTTGAGGCTGCAGGTTCAGGTTGATTGGGCAGAACCCCCTGCCAATGACAAGTTCTCTCACCGACTCTTTGTCCCCTGTACCAGGCACTTTGGCTATGGAAGGGTTGGTCGTACCACCAAGGAAGAGGCATGAAGTGATCTCTGGGGAAACGAGGCTGAGGAAAATGCTTAGTTTTGTTCTGATTGAACAGCTTATGCCACATAGTTCTTTTATTTTTAAAATCAAAAGGGAAACTGAGGAACCAAAAGCTTTGAGCTAGTCCTGCCTGCCAGTGTGGGGTGACTGACCCAGCATGGTCACCACGCGGCCCGGCGGTGCCTCCCTCAGGCTGCCAGCATCTCCTGACCTTGACGGCAGGTTCTGGCAGACAACCTGGCAGCTTTTGCAGTCCATTAAGACAGCAGACACAGGCACACTCAGAAGCCCATGGCTGAAATCAGGTTAATTTCAGCTTTCCTTTGCGCCTGAGCTCTGACAGCTTGTGCCAGCTCAGCCCTGAAATCTGCAAGGTTAGGTCATGGTACAAGCCCTGCTAATGGACATTTCTCAAGAGGGCATTGCTAATAAATGCAGGACAAGGTGGCTGAGTTCTGTTTCAAAAAGAAATTGCCAGCCTGTGAGGAGGAGGTGAAGTGAGACAAACGCGCAGAAGTTAGGCAAAAGGAAAATGATCTTAGGCTTGATCTGGGCTCGGATACAAGGAGATGCAGTTATTTCTGCAATGGTGGGCTTCCCGGATTATGTGACTCGGTTCCTCCTGAAACACCCAGGCTTGTCTGCGTCCTGCATTATGACGGCAGTGCCTGTGTACCTGAAGAGGATGGCATGGAATATGGTCTCCCATCAGCCAACCACAGCTGGGTTTTAGACCACTGCCTTTAACTCCTTTCTCTGCATTCTGTTTTGTTTACATACTTGCTCAAGTCTACTTACGGTCAGAAAATTGCTATTCAGCTTTAAAAAGAAATCAGAGTCAGAACGATCGGAATTCACATTGGGGGAGATGGAAGATCTGAAGGTTACTTTTTATGGTGATGCGGCACTCAGGGAAATGCTTTTCTTAATGGGAGAAGGAGGATGTGATCTCTCCTCTCCTGCCATTACCTTTCTGATGATTGTGTTTCTCAGGTGGACAGGGCACCCCCTCCCCAGGCCCTGGATGGGGTCCTCCTTCGCTCCTTCTCTTCCCCAGTCCTGCTTCCACGGGGCTCAATGAGTGACCACGCACACCTCTGGACTGGGCATGGGGCTAAGTGTCGGCTCCATGAGATAATTACGTCTGACCTGTGTCTGTAAAGGGATCGTAGTCTAGTGCCAGGGCCTCCACTGCCCCCAGAGGGAAAGGGTAAGGCAGAAAGAGAAGAAAAATCTCAGCTAAATGTCTCTGCTCTGTGATTCTTACCTAGGCTTTACCACAGGCTCATTTGGTGCATGGATGACCGGAAGCTCCATTAAGTGGGCACTGTAAAGAAATGGTGGTGTAAGTAGCAGCACTGCTCATGGTCAAGAGCCTGAACCAGAGAATTAGAGAGGCCTAACTTGGAACCTGGCTCTGCCACTCACCACTGCGTGACCTTGAAAAATGTACTTACCCTCTCAGAGTGTCGCTTTCTGTATCTGCCAAAGCAAGGCTGTATTCATGGTTCGATGAGCTACTGTAGAAGGGCCTGTGAAGTGGTTATCAAACAGCAGGGTCTTCCTAAAGGATGACCGTTAGCACTTCCTAGCTACTTTTGGTTGTGGAGGACTTAATGTGGGTAACGTGTGTGGAGAGTAGCTGTGGTCTTAGAGCAGGGGAAAGCTGGGGCAGGTCGCGGGAACGACGGGTGGCTGGCCAGGAGTCAAGGTGGGTGTGAGGAAGCTGGGTCCTTCTAACATCTTTGCTTTGGCAACAGCTGAGTTTTGTCTTATGGAAAGGAAATGGCATGTTTACCTAGCCAGATAACCAAGCTGCGACTGTCAAAGTGCTTTTTAAATGGAGCTTTGCAAATGTGTGTGTGCAGCCTGCAGTAATGAGATTCATGCTTCTTCAGCGGTAATCCTCCGCTAGACAGCATTTTAAATCTTTTTCCTATTTGGTGCACGGGGAACCAGGGTCCAGGATATACATATTTTCCAAGTGTCATTTTTAATTTAACGCATGATTGACCACATTACCACTGGCACAGCTAAATAGTTAAACTAGACTCCATCAATTTGTCCCAAGCTGTGGACATGTGGGGTAACGCTACAGTTAAATTAAATTTAAATATAAGAACGAGAGGGAGCTTGGTTTCCTGGCAGCCCTGGGGCCTGCTTTGTCAGTGAGGCCTTACTGGGGGTAGAAAAGGACATTTTAAAATGTGAGGTGTTTTCCTCATTGCCACTTAGTGTGGCTTGGGGAATGTTTTGATGCTACCACATTTCTGGTTATTTTCTCTGAGTGGCCAAGCAGGCCAGGTGTCTGGATTCTGGCAGGAAGGCCCTGTGCAGATGCAAAAGAAAATCACTGTTAATAGGGAAAACCTGGTTTGCAAATTACATTTCAAACTAGAACATATTTAGGTGACCGAGATTTGGGAATGGCCAAGCCAGGGAGTTGGACCAGAACTTGGGTTCAGCTCAGAATTCAGGCAACCTGCCCAGGGACATCTGGGACGAGCCCTGAATGCTCAGAGTCACAGTGAAACTCTGGCTTTTGTATCCTGTGATGGTTTGTGCAAAGGCGCAGCTAAGTGGAGCTCTGCTGCTGTTTCCTCGAGACCTTAGGTGCTCAGTTTGTAAGTAACATGCAGATACTAACAGTAGCTGCCTGTTGGGATCATCTGGAGGATTAAATGAATTACTAGATGTGAAACAATGAGAACTGTGTGTGGCATTTGTTTAGAGCTCAATAAATCTAAACTATTGTGTTGTTGTAATAATAAAAAGTGCGATCGATTAATTGATTCTACCGGGGATTGAACCCAGGGCCTTTACACTGAGCTCCAGCTCTAGCCCTTTGAGAGGGGATCTTGTTAAGTTGGGCAGCCTGGGCTTAAACTTGCAATCCTCTTGCCTCCTCCCAGAGTGCTGGGATCACAGACATGTGCCACTATGCCCAGCTTCTTACAACATTTTCTGAGCATTTTCTCAGAATTGCTTTTCCAGGAATGGGTACCCCAGGATCAGTGGAGCCCCCTGGTGTCATGCAGTATCAATACTGTGCAGTCCTATGCTGGTGGGTGTATTAGTCTTCAGGGTTACAGTAACAAATTACTGCAAGCTGGTGGGGTTACACTATAGAAATTTGCTCTTTCACAATTCTGGAGGCCAGCAGTCCAAAGTCAAGCTGTCACCTGGACAAAACTCCTTCTGAAGAGTCTAGAGAAGGGGCCTTCCTTGTTTCTTCCAACTTCTTGTGACTCCTAGTGTCCCTTGCTTTCCCCACATCATGCTGTCTCTGCCCCATGCACATGGCGTTCTCTTCTCCACATGTCCTCTCTGTCTTCTTTCAGGATATTCGGCACTAGCTTCAGGGCCCACCTGGGCACTCGGAGATCTCCTCTCCTCTTCTCTCTGATCACACCATGAGATCCCCAACTTAGCTATGTTTTTCTAAATAAAGTCACCTGCACACTCAGTTCTGGAGCACGGATCTACCTTTGCGGCCTACTGCTTCACACAGGCAGCCATTGTTGGGCTAGGAGCTATGTGCTGGAGATGGAACAAACCTGGAAAGATTAAACCCTTAAACTTGACTTTGACTGAACGTGATGCCAGTCTGCCATCATTTTTGGTACTGAGAGGGTAGAAATGATGAGAAGGTAAATGTGACTAGAAAGGTTTATCATTCAGCTCATTACAAAGAAACAGGTTGTGACTGGTAGATAAGGTGGACATTCATTTATTCATTCACTCAACACTGGTCAAGAGCCAACCACATCCCTGACACTACTGTGTGATATACACCAGAGATGTAAAGATCATGAAGACCCTGTTCCTGTCTTTTTGGATCCAATAGTGAGGCAAGAAATAGATGTGTAAGTAAACAAATTATAATCTGAGGAAGGCCAGGCATGAGTGCAGAGGAGACCTGCCCCAGAGTGGGCACAGGGAGAGAGGGGTTAATTCTGTGTCAGGTCAGGGTTCCTGTGGGAGGGGAGGTGACACTGAGGAGATCTGGGAGAAGGAGTCTGGAGAGGGAAGAGAGGGCAGGAAAGGGCAGAGGGCTGAACAGGCTCGGGGAATGGGCCTCAGGAACAAAGGTACTGGATGGTCAGCAAATGGACCTAGAGGCTCACAGGGTCCTCGGGTCATGGAGAGGGAGAAGGGAGGCTCAGAGAGACCTCAGCAGTGGGCAGGGCACGTGGCGGGGCCCTGGATGCCAGGCCAGGCATGCACATGGCTCTTACCCTTCAGGAAACTCTTGCACCTTTGCAAGCATTTTAAGCCTCCTTAGAGCCCTAGATTTGCCTTGTAGAGGACCTGCTCTTGGCTGCGTAGGAGGAGGGGGCAGGAGGCCAGTTAAAGCATTGTAGAAATTCAGTGAAGAGAGTTAGTTATATGATATTATGGGAGAGCCCATGAGCTCCTTCCAGGCCAGGGGTGGCAAACTGGGGACAGAACACCAGTGTCTGGAGAAAGCGTGAACGTCTGCAAATGAGAGCAGAGAGAGGCAGGCAGCAGAACCAGGAGGGGTGCAGGGTGGACATGAAAACAGGATACTTCTAGAGGAGGAGGGAGTGGATTTTACACTGTTTGTAAGCACAAGAGCTATAATTTGGAATTTTCTTTGTGGAAAGAGGGAGCTGACCAGTAACACATGACAGACAGGCAAAGCTTTTCAGGTGCAGCCTAGGAGTTTGCAGACATGCCCTCCCATCTTCACTGCTATGAGCCTGTTTCCTTGCATTCGGAAGCAGGAGCGGGTATAATACTGATGCAAGGATGCAGTCGCGGGTGTAAGTGGGCAAGAGGAAATACGTGGCAGAGAACCGGGTGACAGAGAAGAGAGGTGCTCAGCTCCTCACTGCGGAGTTGAGCCTCATTAAAGAAGAGGGCTCAGGAGGCGCTGACAGACCAGGAGAGAAAGAGGGCGCTGATTAGACAGTGAAATGTGGCATATGGCGCCTGCATATGCAGTGCTAGGTAGCTAGTTCTAGCAGTAACTTTCATTTTCTCATCTCAGCCAAGATAACTTCGTATTTGGCTGAATGAAGGGTCAACAGCTGTTAGAAGAAAATTAAGGAAAAATAAATGACTTCCAAAGATTTCTGTTTGTTCATTAAAAAGAATCCCTCCTTGGAGTTGAATCACACAGTACAGATGTCTTTCTCAGGCCTTGTCTCAGACTAGGAAATTTGTATTTAATCCCATGGAAAAGTTACTGGAATCCTAGCAAGTTAATTCCAATCTACCACTACTGGTGTAACACATGGCAAGAACAAAGACAGTAAAGTATATTTATAGTTGTGGGGAGCCAAAGGGGTCCTAAGTTCAGCGAGAGTGATGGTTAACAGGAACAAAGGCCATGGCCCAGGGCTGAACCCAGGATTTATTAATTTGTCAGGAGGGGAGTGGCTCTGGGATGAGTGACTGTAGTTGTGGCAGAAAGTATGTGAGTGCCCTGGGCTAGGTAGGAGGTCTGAGATCACCTCTGCAATGTGAAGAGAGGGAGAGAGAGAGAGACAGAGAGAGACAGAGAGAGAGATGCTGAAAGAGTAATCTGCGTAACACAATTCGGGGCAGTATTTAACATTTTGGGCTCAGTGCTTCAGCTCTGATGTGTAATTTTTTTATGCTTGAGATGTCAGGGCCTCTTTTTTGAGGTTTAATCCAAGCCAACAGTGTGGAGCATGGCTCTCCCTCTCACCCGGCTCACACATGCTTCTTGGGAGCTATGGGGCGGGCAGGGAAACACCGCCTTATTGCCTTGCTTCAAAGACTAAGCATCAACACCTCGATAGACCAATCTGCATTGCTTAAAGCCAACTGAAGGGGTAAGGAAAAATCCTAGCCAGCTCTGAACGGAAGCAGGGCCAGGTTTAGCCAAAATGGAGATAATTGCTCTTCTTTCAAGGAGAGTTGTGCAGGTGGGCCTCCACAACACGGACAAGGGGTAGTAGTACAAAGACTAGCGTAAGGGAGTCTGGTATTCATCACCCTGACTCACGGATCTGGTGCAGATTCATTCCTGAGCCCCTGTGGCTATCCTTTCTTTATGCACCTTACCACCCCCCTCCCCTCCCTTCCCTCCACCTCTTCCTTAGTTCCCAACCTCATCACCTTGTGCCAGGTTTAACCTGGGCACAGTTAAGTGCTGTCTACACATCTGGTCCCATCTCTGCCTTGATTTTGGTTCCCTGGCCATCAAAGAATGGAGTTTCCAGAGAAAAATGAGGATGCTTTCAGCGGCCATGGTGTTTTAGTACATTCTATACATTTCCCCTGTTCAAAGCTCTTGGTGATTTTCCATTTTCTACAAGACAAAAAAAAAAAATCCACATTCCTTGCCTCTACTGTCTGAGTTTACGTTATTCCCCTGCAAGTTGTGCTTTTCAGCCAGACTGGCCCAAGTCATTCCTTTCACCTCAGGTGAGTGTAGTGCAACTGTGTTAGAATTACCTTCTCCTCCACTCTATGTGCTTGTTCCACATGCTTTCCAGGCTCACTCTGTCTGGTTTGCCCTTCTCTCACCACTTGAGCCTTCCACCAATGTCTTCCTTCTTCTGTCACTGTTTTGTTTTTGAGTCACGTTCCGTTTAATACTGTGCACTTGCCGTTCTCCTCACTTCTTCCCCTCATTTCTACATCCCCAAACTCTTGGGAAAGCCAACTTGGTATGGTAGAAAGCTTTAAACCAAGAATGAGATGACCTGAATCATGAGCACTGCATCAGTTATACAAATTATTCTGAGTAAACCTTGGACATTTGTTGTCTGCCTCAGTTGACAGCTGTAGGCTCTGAAGTAAGGTCGTGCACGGAAGCAAGCTATCCTGTTACAGCCTCCAGCAATAAAGGAAGCTTCATTCAGAAAGATCACCCCTGATAAATGCAAAATACTGGATATCCAGAAGTGATTTCTCATGTGCCTCAGGTCTGCAATACTCGGTAATTATGTGCCCAGGATACTCCTGCAAAGACACTTTATTCTCAAGTTTTGGAAGTTAAATACACTTAATTTGTTTCATTACTGATCTTTTACTTGTTTGCCAGGTCCTACAAACAGAGCCACCTCAGCCTACATACCTTAGCTGCAGAAGGGAAGTTTAGTTCCACGTTTTCATAAAAACCAACCCAAAGTTTGGCAGAGTCCCTGTGGCATTTTAAAAATCCAGGATTGTTGAAGGACGTCTTGTTGGGCAGGGTATTATTTGGCTTGGACAGAAAACTCTGCTAGATTTTTTGCTTTCTGCATGCTTTGGATTTGCAGCATCCATATGGTTTGACGCCCGAGCTTAATGGGTCAAGGGGAAAGGAAGGTGAGGTCTGTGGACAGCGATGACATCAGCAGACACAGCTGGCCGGCCAGCCCTGCCAAGTCCACAGGCTGCCTGGTGCAGTGCTCAGAGCAACACGGGCAGCCAGCCCCGGCGTGACATCGTCAGATGTGCAGCCCAGTGGGCTTGGTGATAGTCTTCCACCCTTGGAATGGCTTTGATGTGGACAAGGCCCTCGGCAGATGGATCGGAGGTGAGCCAGGCCACACGTGGTCAGTAGTAGCCATTTTTATCACTGTCACACTGGTGGAGATTCAAGCACTCCGTGTGGTTTCCTATGCTTTTTAAAACTCGTGTTCTTTAAGATGACAATCATTTTGTGAACTCCTGGGTTTTCTTTTTATAGCACAATTTTCCCAGACCTGTGCCCTCTACTGCTCTCAAGAATGAGATGGAGTCACTCTTCCGAGATTGATTGTGCTGTAATTGGAATCCAAGAAACTTTTGAAGCTGACTTTTATATTCTGTCCTTATTCTGGGCCAAAAGTGAAATTTGAAGCAGAGATAGATAATAAAACTACGAGCCGGGTTGGCAGGGGAAATAAATACCAGGCATTCAGTGAGAAGTGGCAGAGTATGGGGACTTCCACAGTGTGGTGTTCAGGCCACCAGTCAATAAGAATTAAAATTTTGCCAACAGGGAAACATTCTTTTGCTTAAGTCTACTCTTTTGTTGCTGAGCAAGTGCTCCCAAGAGGGATGGACGGGTCATCTGTTTTCAGACATGCATGCCCAAATGTGCATGAATTTTCTTGGCTACTTCCTGCCTTAGATTTGTTGTGGGGGCTGGAAGTGGGAGAAAGAAGGCACTGGACACTTGTGCAGTGTGGGGAACAGGTGAGGGGAAAGAGAGAAAAGAGACCTTTATACATCTTATCCTAGACCCAGCACTCATCAGGAATAGAACAGTGGAAATTTAGGACGTCTTAGATGACAGCAATCAAGAAAATGAAGGGCAAGGTTAGCATTCCACAGAGAGAGAGGCAGAAACCACACAACCTGATGTTTAATGCTTTGAAAGAGGTTTGGGTATGAGGCTCAGCAGGCCTCATTCTAGACTGTGTAAGTTCCCTATGGTGATGGGTAATTTTATGTGTCAGTTTGAGTGGGATGAGGGCTGCCTGAATAACCGGTAAAATATTATTTCCACGTGTGTCTGTGAGGCTGCTTCTGGAAGGATTTGTATTTGAATTTGTAGACTGAGCAGAGAAGATCACACTCAACAGGGTGGCAAGGCATCGTCCAGTCTGTGAATGGCCTAAGAAGATCAGAAGGTCGAGGGAGGGTGAATTCAATCTTTGTGAGCAGGGAAATCTAAGTTGGCCCTTGGATATGGGTTTCTGGGTCTCAGGCCTCAGGACTTGAACTGACAGTGACACCATCAGCTCACCTGGTTCTCAGGTCATGGGAACAGCAACTACAGCCTCAGCTTTCTTGGATTTCTAGCTAGCTTGCAGGTGGTCAACTATGGGACTTCTTGGCTCCCTAATCATGTGAGCCGATTCCCATAATACCTCTCTCTCTTCTCTGCCCTCCTCCCTCCTCTCTCTCTTCCTTCTTACCTCCCTTCTAAAGGTTTTTCCTTTGACTAAAAATTGTTTATATACTGTATTTTATTTGCAACCAAATATAAGCACTGCTTAACTTAGTCTTTTTTCTCTGAGGTATGTACTTCCTTAACCCCATAACCATCATAATGTTTTTTCCAGTTTTAATAAAGATTGCAAAAATGTGATTCTAAGTTTATCATGTTTTCTTTTTGCAGGGGTCGAATTAGTTTTGATTTAATTTGCAAATATAAAGGAGACACAATTATATTTATATCTCAAGGGGTATGGAAGAGTTCATGGTGGTTAACTTTAATTCAAGTGTAATGTGTTTTTATTAATTAGTCCCTTAGCATGACACTGTGAAAAGTCCTTGTTGCTCTTTTGTATGTCATCAGGAGAGCTGAGAAAGGAGGCTGACTTCCAGCAGTGTCGTATAAAATGCTTTGTTGGTGGGGAGAAGAATATAAGAGAAAATATTAGGCTACGTGTTTTACATCCAGAAATAATTATACAAAGAAAGAGTCCCCGGAACTTAATCAGTGCACTGCTATATTATATGATAGATTAGGTAATCTTCTTCTCTCAGTTGACAAATTCAAGTACAAATCTCCTCCAGAAACAGCCTCTTAGACACACATGGAAATACTGTGTCCCTGGCTATCGGGCACCCTTTAGCCCAGTCATGTTGACACATACAATTAGCCATCATGACAGAGCTTATACACTCTAAAATGAGGTCTGTCAAACTTTACACCTAAGCCTTTATGAAAGTGCTTCTAGAGCCCAGGGCCTTGATAACTGGCTTTGATGTCCATTGAACAGATGTGGGGACTGAGAAAATGTGTATTCTCCAGTGAGGTTCACGTGTGGGCAGGTCATGTGCCCATTTATACCCAAAGAGGAGTCAGATTCATGTTATCTAAATGGAAACAGGAAGCCAAGGTTGTGTGATAAACACAGGGTCACTCTGTAATCACCCACCATGCTTAAGGCTACTGTGTTTGAAGTTTAAGAACAGTCTAGTAAATAGTGCGTATGTGTGTGTTGTGGAGATATGGGTGAAGACTGAGGATTCCTTCCACGATTTGTGTGGTCACTGGGGATCAACAGCGTTTATGCTATCCACATTCTGAATTTTTCAATAATATCTACCCAGCTTATTAAGCCTACAGTGATCACTGCTATGATGTCTTTATTTTTTTAGTAGACCTTGCTTGCCTTGGGCTGCTGAAGATACACTCAGCTAGAGAAATATGCAACTGACAAATGTTGACGTCTTGGCTTATCACCTTCAGCTGGGACTTGTCCTTGACCTTCTCAAGGTCAGCAACTCCATCCAGCCCAACCAAGTGCTTTCCATTTTGGGGGAGGGAATCTTATGGAATATGACTGGGGTTTTCCCCATTCTCTTTGTATTGAATGCTCCCTTGATTGAAGGAATGTTATAAAATCTCCTCTCTTACTAATGAAATTGATTGATTGGTTGATTGATTGAATGATTCATTCATGCATTCAGTCATTTAATAAATAATGCCTGAACTATTCTAGGCTCTTAGTCTGGGATTGGTCAGCACATACTTTTAAGCTCCGGGGTTTTATTTTAAACAGATTGACATGTTTCCCACAGAGCGCACAGGTTAGCGAGGAAGTCAGACCTTACGTGTGTATAATGGCAGCTAATTAAATGCAGGACTACAGCACATGACAACAAGCAGGTGTTCTGGGAACATGGAGCAGGGGAGCTTCCTTGGGAAGCTGGAGCCATAATACGAGGGGAGCATTTATGTATCAGTGTGGAGCGCTGGAGCTGTTTCACTGAGTTTTGAGGTGTGCCGGCACTGCCCACTCCTTGCTTACCGTGCTCTTGTGGCCATCTGAGTTGTTTTCTTCTAGCTGTCTCACTTGACTTGACATTTCTGGAGGCCACTGAGACAATAGAATACACAGGAACCCATGACCACTGTGCCCAGGTCAGGGACTGGAGGAGACACTACAGACTCCAACTTCAGATTGTGGCTGTTCATGACTTCTTACCTCTGGGTGTTCAAATAGTCCCAGGGTCATCAGTGAATTCACTTAGAGTCTTCCTTTCTACCCTGGCACTGCTGACCAGGGTAATTCAGGTTTGTTCTCCCCCATCAGACTGAAGGGAAAACATCAAGTCTTCATGGGCCCCACTAACAATGACTTCTCATCAACAGCTCCCTCTGGGGTACAGGCCCCAAATCCTTCCCATCCCACTGAGAGAAACAGGGTTCCTGAGTGGCTGTGCAAGTCTTTTCCTGGCTACACCTGGCAGATCCTTGTGCTTCACTCATGGGGTGGCTTCTGAACTCGTTGATACTTCACTAAGGTGCTAGATGGTGCCCTAATAACCCCATGTTAACCTGGGCCTCATTTGTCTCATTTTGTTGAAACAAGTCAGCCAAGTGCTTTGGGTTACGGAGAACACCCATCTTGGCAGTTGTCTTTCCACCGAGTTAAGTTTCCAATCTACTGTGACCAACCCACCATTCCACCAGAACTTGTCACACCTCCCTGGGGAAAGGAGAGTGCTGAGAGGCTGAACAAGCCAGGGCACTGGCACGGCCCACCTGCGACTCCCAGCGCACAGTTCTTGCTTGTGGGCTCTTGACTTGGAGAGAGCATTTTGACCCAGAGTGCAAGAACATCGCATCTCTGAAAGCAACGAACGAAGGCAGTCTGGGGGAGGGGAGCCCCATCTATTACACACAAGCTTAAAATTTCCAAAGCGTTGAGTGGGAGCTGCTGTTATAAATCCTGTTATCTATTAATGGGATTTGGGCCTGAAACGCCCACACGCTGCTTTGAAATTTTCCTCCATCTGTTCATTTCTACAAAGCTTGTTTATTTAGGGCAAAAGAAGTGGCCTACTAATGTCTGCAGCTGAAGTATGAGGACTGCAGATCTGTGGGGGAAATGAATCTGTTTGCTGAGATTTCTCTTCTGTGTCTTCCTGAGCCCACTCCTGTGGGTGAGAAGGTTCTGGAAGAGCTGGACTGGAAGGAAAGATGAGCAGCCCCACAAAGACTGAAAAGCGGTGGACAAGAGTTGTCACTCAGCTGTGGGAAACAAGATCAAATGGATACTTAGGGACTTATTTGTGCATTGACTCGACTTAGACCAGGCTTAAGAAGGGATTAGTTCTTTAATTTGCCTTTGGAAAATCTCTCCATCACTGGTTTCTTTATATAAAAGAAAGCAAACTCAATTTTTGGAGTTTTTCTCTCATTTTCTTTTGGCTATGGACAACTACACCTAGGAGTCATTTCCTCTCAGAATCACTTTCCTTCTCTTTCATGATAGGTGGAGTTTTGCCCCCAGCTCTGATTCTGACTGAGGCTTTTTGGCCCATGTTGACAGCCGTTGTGGGCAAACCAAGCTGCAATTTCCGGAGTTCTGACCCTTGCTTCTCTTGCCTGTCTGCCACTCTTGGCCATAATGATTTTTCCAATTTTCTCTTTAGAAAAAAATTGGACTACTAAATCTCATAGTTATTTCACAATCATAAGCACCTCTTGGATACTTAGTCCTTCAGCAGACGTTTCCTGACTACTCAGTAAGAACTGGACATACTGGTAAGCCCTGAGGATGCAGAGATGGAAAGATGGGCAAAGAGCTTGTGGTCAAGGGGGAGAACCCATGTGAAACAAATAAACTACACACACACACACACACACACACACACACACACACATCAGTTCAGCTGTGTTAAGTTTTGTAAAGAAAAGTGCGGGGCAAGATGAAAACTGGGGGATCTGACTGAGATGAGGACTGCCCTGTAGAGGTGATTGTCAGAGTGAAATGAGTTATCTCTCCCCTTTTTTTAGGTTTCACTTTTGTTAAGGGAAAAATGGAGATGAACAACAACTCTTGCTGCTTTTAAAAACTAATTCGGCCCAGTGTGGCTTTCCAGCTCTTTCTCCTTTGTTGCTGGATTATTGAAATCAAGAAAGTGTCAACATTCAGAGGTCAGTTGCCTCTGAACATCATGTTCTAGGTGTTGGAGTAACTTGTTTCCAAATTTGAGATGGAAAGTTCTAGAGATCACCCCTTTCTGTCAAGGTAATGGGTTCCCAGGGAGGTGAGGAGGCCTAGGAGAGTTGGAGACACAGGGGAAAGACGTTGTGACATTAATGCCCCAGCTGATAGGGGAAGGTGAATCTTGCCAGGCTGTGGAGACGAGGAGCTGGTGTAGATCAAGAGAACTTGGGACAATTCTTGGCTTGGAATGTGCCAAGAAGAATGTGAGATATTCTCCTTGGGAATGTCAGGCTGAGATGAGTGAATCCCCAAGACTATGAGCAGGAAAGAGCCTGGCTAAAAGCTGAGCACTGCTGTGTTTTCACCTTGCAACGGGCCAGAGAACTGTGTGTCCATCCAGTTTCCCAGTGAAGTTCCTGCTGCTAGTCCTGCGAGCAACCTCCGACATCTGTTCCCGGTTTCTCTCTGCTTCCCTGACATCGCTCGTTTCTCATATGGACATTTATCGTTAACCCGCACTCATTACTACTTCTCCTTTCTATAATTCTGCCTGGTCCCAGCCTCCACCTCAGCTCCAGTATGGTCTTTCCGAGAAGAGAGATGCAAAGAAAGCACATTCTCTTCGCTTTCCTCACCGCACATACAGTGCACCTAGAGGCTTGGGGTCACTAACGTGCGGAAGAAACGCCCTTCCTCTGGCATCTTTCATAGTCTCCATCGACATCATTTGAGCCTTACAGGTTCTCCACTGTCATGATTGTTTTCATTTTTGTGAGTAGTTTCAACCTAAAACACAGTGCTGAAGAGACAAAACTGCACAACAGCTATAGCAGTGCCCTTTCACAGTGGCATTTCCTGATACTTTCGTGAAGCTTTCTAAAAAAAATTTACTTACAAATGGATTTGGGAGACTCAGAAAGGGATTTTTTATTTTAGAGAGAAAAGAAGAAACCAGAATAACAAAAACAGAGACAAAAACAAAACAACACGAAAACAATAAAAATGATACAGAATTTCAGAAAAAGATGATAGGAAATTAACAATGGCTGTTGTATTACATATTGCTTTCTTCAAAACAGTTGCTCAGATGACCAGATAGAGGCATACAAGACTGATCAATTAAACATTAACTATTCTTTTCAATAAATCATTACAAATTAGTAGTGCAATTGTCTTAGCTATCTTGTAGAAAAGAATTTTAAAGCAAGAATTTTTACATTATAGTTTAGATTTTGTAGCTGAATCACATTACTAATGATAGGTCAGAATTGTACTGTCCACAATGTAAGTCACCCATGTAATCTTATAATTTGTAGTAGCCATATTTTTTTTTAAAAAGTAAAAAGATAATGTGTAAAATGACTTTAACAGTATGTTTTACTTAACATACTATAATCCAAAATATTATTTCAACAAGTAAACAATGTAAAGCATTGCTAATGAGAAAGTTTGTATATTAAGTTTTTGAAACTCATTGTGCATTTTGTAGTTAATACATATCTATTTGGATGGGCCACAAGTCAAGCACTTGACAGCCAATATGGTTAGTCGCTTCTAAATTAGACAACCCAGGTATGGGGCATTATTCTCTACTTCCTCTTTGGCTTCAGGGATTAAAGTCATTACAAAGCAAGCTGGTCTTTTAGTTTTACTTGCCCCAAATGCCATGTTTTACAATAAGAGAACTGAGTCAGGGAATTGCCAGGGCACACATTGGGCTATGGTATATGGGGTCTGAGTTCACACCTCCTTCCCTGTGGAGCTCTTTCTAGACCAGGCTACATCCCAAGGTACAATGACCCATGACACTTGGAAGTCTTGGAATAGGCCAGTCTTTGCTAATGTAGCATTCCACATGATGCCTCTGATTTGAGATACAATCAGTCTTAAATTGTTCCCCTGACGAATTAACTCACTTATTCCTGATTCATCCAGCCAACCATTCATTCACTAGACAACTACAGTCTACTAGAGGCTAGGAACACAAATACACCCCATAGAAACTCAGTCCACAGGGGGCAGAGAAGTGTCACAGTATTCAGTACAGCATTATAAGACAGTGCATTCCTAGGTGCAACAAGACTGAATGTAGGTTTCCACAGTCTGAGACCATCGTGGGGTACAGAGGAGCATCTTTCGGAGTAGCCAATGAGTTGACAACCAGGCTGAGCACCAACTCTGTATTCACTCAAACAGGAGATGGTTATGGAGCTTGTTTCTAGGGAGGTACAGTGACTAGCAAGACCCACAGTTTGAATACCAAAGGTAGTTGCCAAGTAGAGGGTAAACACATGAAAATCAAAGTATTAAAATGAAGAAATAAATCCCAAACCATGAAGAGGACAGGGCACACCACTGAGAGGCAAAGGATGGAGATGGGACAGAGTTTTACATCTGTGAGCAGAGACTCTGCTTGAGGTTTATATTCATTAGAGTAAGAGCAGCTGTTATAATAATAGCAGGAACACTCCACATATGTAACAGCTCAAAGACACATTGTTTTCTCTCACTCACATAAAAATCCAAAATGAATGGTGCGGGTGATTGTTTTCCATGTGGCGACTCCAAGTTCCCAGCCACTTCCATCTTACAGCCTGATTTTTTAACAGGTTTCCATGGTCACCATGCTCTTCTGCATCAAGCTTTTCTTTTTTGGGGGATTAGCAAGCCTGTCTGTGAGGCTTGTGATTTTTGCTCACCACCATTTGATACAATAACTGCAATGGGACTGCATAAAAAGGGCTGGCCCCGGAAGACCAGGCATGTCCAGGAGATCAGGCATGTCTTGGTCTCTTGGTCTGTGCAAGAGACCAAGCATGTCAGGAAGACCAGGTGTGCACAGGAGACCAGGTGCATGCAGAGACCAAGCATGCCCAGAAAGAGGAGGAAGTGTCTGGATCAGCATCTACCTGGGCCCTCCCGTATAGTCAGAGGATTAAAATAATGTGTCTCATTCACAGTACATGTGAAGAATCAAAGGGAGAATGTTCCTGGCAGAGCAAATGAACATAATAAACAAGGTGGCTGAAGCGTGGAAGGCAGGAATTGTAAGACGGCAGGGAAGAAATCTGGAGAGGACAAGAGGGGTTTGTAGATTTAGAGTTTTATTGCAGTGTGACATGTACCTAACATCAAATTTACTTTTTGTTGTCTTTTGGCATGGAGGATTGGACTCAAGCCTTTATACTGAGCTACATCCCCAACACTTTCTTCAGTTTTTGAGACAGGGTCTAGCTCAGTTACTTCTAATTTAAAATCCTGCTGCAGCTGCCCGAGTAGCTCCACTTTAAAAGTACAGCTCAGTTTCCTTAAGTACATTTACGTCACTGGAGGCCATGACTCCTGTCCATCCCTGGACCTTCTTCTCACCTGAAACTGAAACTCAGCATTGAATGAACCCGTGTCTCACTCCTTCCAGTAAGCTCCATTTTCCCATGTCTATTCTAGGAATCTCAGAAAGGGAACCATAAGATATCTGTCCTCTCGTGATGTCCTCATTTCTCTTAGCATAAAGTTCTCAAAGTCCATCCATGCCGCGGTGTGGGTCAGAATCCCCCCCTTCTAAGGCTGAATAACAGTCCTGTACACAAGTGTTCTGTTCGTCCATTCGGCTCTGGATGCTTCCACCTTTCGGCTACTGTGAACAAGGCTGCTAGGCCACCAGTGTCCATGCCTGTTTGAGGCCTTGCATCCAGTGCTTTGGGGTACACATAAGGAAAGGAATCACTGCACCTCTGGTTGATTCTCTGAGAAGCCACAACAGCATTTTCCATCATGGCAGTTATGGACAGGATCTAAGTGTACCAAAGCCCCAGGAGTGGAGGGGGTGGGATGGTGGGGTGCTGTACCTTCCATCGGGTTCCAGTCCAGCTGCTGACTTTGTTTTTTTTTTTTTTTCGGTACTGGGGATCGAACTCAGGACCCTGCGCTTGCTAGGCAGGCGCTTATTCCACTGAGCTATATCCCCAGCCCCAGCTGCTGACTTTGTTGGGAGGCATGACCTGGCTAGGAAGGGGCCACAGGGGCGTGACCGGAAGGGCGCCTCTCTGTCTCCACCTTTCTCTGGCTGCTTCCTGGTTGCCATGGTTTTAGCACCTTTTCCTCCGAGTTTCTGTCCATTTATCTTAAGAGCAATGGTGAAGCCCCTGGCTCAGGCCAGGAAGTGACACAGGCCAGTCTGCATTTTACGGAAGTGATTCCTCTTTCTGGAAATTGTGTAATTTTCTCCAGAAACACCTGTTTCTGGTCCAACTGTGGAGTGGGCAGGTGCTGACAACATCACTAACCCCAAAAGTCCTTGTTCACAGAGCAGAAACCTGCAGTTATGTTTAGGGCAGGGGTCTGAGCTCAGCCACCTCCTGCATTTCTGTGTCGCTCCTGTCACATCTACATGTCCCTGCTGTGGAGTTGCCCTGGCCGGGGGTGAGATTGAAGGCACCTCTGAGCAGGTAGGTGAAGGCTGATTCAATCTTCAAGGCTGTTCAGCCCTGCGATTCTTACAGGGCCTGATGGGGGCAGACCAGTGGGTGCCGGTGGTGATATTTGTGGCTATGCACATAGTACCTGTTTCTTGGGAAGCTAGTGACGCTGCTAATGCGTTTCACACCAACCTGATAGGAGCAGTGGACTGGAGTAGGCGATCCATGGCCAGGAGCAGTAGAACTTCCCCCTCCTGGGAGTTGGCTCCTCGCCCCCTGATGTTTGTATGTCACAATGTGAGGTACTAAAGCCAAAGCTCAGTGCGCAATTTAACACAGCCTTTTGCAGTTGTGCCCGTGTTCTACCCTTTGTTTTCCTCCTGCACCTTCTTGTTTATCTGAGAGGCTGTGGTTTTCCAACTTTAGGTCAGCGAATTCCCCTGGAGGCTTTGCCAAGACAGAGTGCTCACAAGAATTCACATTCACATTGGGTGGTGGTGCTGATTATCTGGGCCGACGCTCTGAGAACCACTGCGTGCAGATAACAGCCTGGGCTCTGGAGGTTCAGGCAGCAGGCTAATGCAGAGTCTTCAACGTGGCAGTGACTCTGGTTGCTTTTTACCATGTCCATGAGGTAGACCGCTCAGTTCTTTTCCTTTGGAAACATTTTTTGGTACTGTTGTGCATGCATGTGCGTGCATGTGCATGTGTGTGTGTGATGAACACAGACTGCTCTTCTCAGCAGAAGCAGCAGACGAGAAGTGCATTTTTGTTTGTTGTATGTGATCAGAAGGAAAAATGATATTGTTGGTGTCACTCCAGAGCACATGGGAGTTAATTAACACCCACCGGAAACCTTTCACTTCATTCACTCAGTTCATTAGAAAATGTTAATTGCGTATCTGCTGCCGGCCAGCTCTGTTGCAAGGGGCAAACCAAATGGTGGTCAAGGGCAGCTTTTGTTCTGGTGGTGGCAATGAGGAACTTGCGGACCAAAGCAGGGGAATGCTGTGTCCAATGGGAAGGGACACTGTAGCAGGAAGTGCTGTGTGTGTGTGTGTGTGTGTGTGTGTGTGTGTGAGAGAGAGAGAGAGAGAGAGAGAGAAAGAAGGCACCCACCGAGGTGGCATTGAATGTAGTCTTGAGCACAGAAGTCAGAGCAGTGTGGTGTGGGCATCTGGAGGAAGAGGGCTCAGGGCAGAAGGAAGAGTGAGGGTAAGAGCCTTGCAGTGACAGCACCCTTGGGATCTTAGGGGCAGTGTGGCTGGTGTGGGCCATGGAAAGGAGGTGCATACAGGCAGGAAGCCAGAGCTGCTGTCAGACCTCAAGCCCTTGGAAAGATCAGAGAAGGACCACTGGGGTTCAAACAGAGCAGGGTGCAGTTGGGTTTCCACACCAGAAAGGGCACCTTGGGAGCTGGGCAGAGGACTCCGCCTCTGTGGGGCAGCACAGGTGGGAGCAGGAAGCCAGCTAGGATGCAGTTAGTATGTGATTCTGTAAAAAGCCTTTTATGCGCATGAACTGGCTGAGTCCCAGCAGCCCCAGGATAAGAGGGGATGGCTGCTCTGACCGCACCACACAGAGCCCCCTGCTCATTCCTGTCACCTCCCCCCTCATGTGCCCTTGACCCACTGGCGCCTGGCTGCTGTCCAGACCAGGTAGACACAGGTATGTGTGCCGTGTGTGGACACTGTACATGCACACAGGTGTGTGCCTGTAATTTGGAAACGACTACCCTGTGGCCTTGATGTTATCTGCAGACTAGCGAGAGGAAGCACAGTGCAGTGGGAAAGAAGTGGTGCCCCATGCTGCTTGCTCTGCCTGGCTGTCATGGTGGCCAGGTGCTTGGGTCACACTTGGCTGATGCTATCTGCGGATCCGTGTCCACTGCAGGTGCTCGAGGCAGTGCTGTGACCTGTGTTGCAAGCGCCCATCTGGGCTGTGCTGACGCACAGCAGAGCCTGTGGGTTACCTGAGCCCTGCCCACGAGGCTGGTGCAGACAGAGGGCAAGGTGGGCAATGTCAAGGACAGCTCTGCTCGCAATGCTGTCCCTCAGCTGGTGTGGGGGACCCCGCAGTAGAGCATCCCATTGTGGGAGACACCGGTCTTTTCATTTGGCATGAGGCAGAGGTCGCTCATCACCTCTGCTGGTGCTGGTGTGCAGAGAGCAGGGGTGGTACCTGTTTGTGCATGGGTTTCTAGCCAGCCCCTCATGAGGCCAGGCCAGTCTTCTGTGAGGCCCTGGACCACTCCTCACCCTGATATTCACGTATTCCACAGATGTGTGGGCCTGGGCTCCACAGTATACCCTGTACTGGTTTAGATGTGGAAGTTGTAAAGCAGAGCAAAGCAGACCAGAATACTTACCCTCGTGGGGCTTCTGTCTTAGTGTGCACTGGAGGGACGAAGAGGAGCCATGTAGGTAAAACGAGCAGGATGTGCCTGCCATGGAGAAAGGAAGTCAAGGGCGTTAAGGAACCCAGTGTTGGTGGATCAGTAGTGATCTCAGAAACTGGCAGCCAGGAGGAGCAGAGGGAGGAGCCAAGCTCTGTGGAGGACCCCCTTCTGGGCTGGGCAGTGCCCCAGGGAGGGAGCAGGGCCAGCACAGACCCTGTGGGTGGGACTGACTGTGATGCTGTGGGGGGGCATCCAGGAGCTCCAAGTGGCTGGGGCTGGGGAGAGGGGTCGGAAGAAGGTTAGAGCACACTCTGCTTGGGATGGGACCGTGGCAGTCATTTAAGGGAGGTCGGACTTCAGTGGGAAAACCTTCCTGTGGCCATTGTTATTAGGGTGGAAGAGAGAGTGAGCAGTGGGGTTTCACTGTGGCCTCAATCCAGGGGGATGAGGACACAGAGTCTGACGAGAGAGGAAGCTCCGAGGAGGCCCCAGGGACCCGGAAGCCCACACTGCCATCTTCATAGCTCTCTGCTCCTCAGGCCCCAGACTCTCTGTGTCATGCAGGCACACTTGGCTCTAGACTCACCCCCCAGCCCCGTGGGGAGGCACCGTCTCGCCCCATCACACCAGGTCCTGCAGCGTGGGTCACCTGCATGTCCTGGCCTGGCCTCTTGCAGAAGCTCCTGGGGAACATTAGTGCCCTTCACTTACTCTAGTCCTTGTCAGCTCTGGACTCCCTGTGACCCTGACAGGACCCTGCAGACCAGGGGTGCAGCCTTCGCTGGACGGAGGAGGTTCGAGCTGCTAGTTCAGGCGAATGTTCAGAGACAGAACTGAGCACACAGAAGGACATGTGCAGGGCACAGAAGGACCCTGGGGCCGTGATGCATGGCCCAGCCTCAGCACATTTGCTGAGGTCCAGGAAGACAGCACCTGCCTGTCCCCTCTGTGATGCACCCGAGGGAACCACAGATGGCCTAGTGATCCGCTCAGCGGCAGGGTTTCTAAAGCGCCCCCAGTGCCTGCTTCCAGGAAAGTGTTTCCAATGTGAGGAATTTGTCATTTTGCCTCAAACTCCATTAAACTCATTGTAGCAGTGCAAACCCCAGACAGAAGTGGCCTTTTTATAAATGCCAAGAAAATCACTGGCTTGAGATGCTCTGTGTTTATAGAAAGAGCGAAGCCGGAGCAATTTCTCACACCTGGCACCCACCCCAGTCCACTTCGGATGTGACAGAATGCCCAATGACAATGAGATAATTTGCCCTCTCTCCATGGTCTATTTCCTTAGAAAAGATTACTTTAAAAATGCTTGGGAGATAATCTTTTTAATATGTGGCTTTATCTTTTTTCTCTTAAGTTTAGCACTGCCGTCCCACAACAGCTCCCAAAGTGACAAATGCGTCTACCCTTTGATGCAGAAGGCCTATTTTGGAATTTATTTCAGATTCTTTTCCCCGTGTGTGAAATGACATCTGCAGCATTGTTTGTAATGAGAAAGGGGGAACTCGTTGAAAGGGGAATGCTGCGGCCACACCGTTGGATTCCACGCCGCTGAAGAGTGAATTCGGGGAGCTCTCTCTACTTACTCAGTAAGATTGTGAGGATGTGGTGTTCAGTGGGGGAGAACCAAGAAGCAGAAGGGTGCTGAGTTTTGCATAA
Organism: Dinomys branickii; assembly: GCA_004027595.1. Classification (NCBI taxonomy): domain Eukaryota; kingdom Metazoa; phylum Chordata; class Mammalia; order Rodentia; family Dinomyidae; genus Dinomys; species Dinomys branickii. The sequence continues at coordinate 14,525 of PVLD010014591.1, read as the reverse complement.
GAAATGGAGGAAAGCAGACCCATCCTTATCTGCTTGCATATGCATGAATGCTAGGAAGTAGGAGAGAAGCTAATAAAAACGGTTCCTGGGGGGCAGATTAATGGAGTAGATGGACCCATGGATGTAAGACGCCTCAGTGCATTACTTCATTACAGTTTTGATGTTAGAGATACACAAATGATCTTGTTCACTTTTTTTTTTTAAAGGAAAGGCACTTCTGGCCGTGTCTGTCCCCTAGGGGCTTATAGTTTCCTTCTGACAGTGGCACAGGTAGCTGCAAAGAAGAGTTATGCTGACCACGGAGCTTTGGGCCGCCTCTCTGTGTTGGGGGGGCTCCAGAGGAAGAGGTGAGGAAGCCCCAGGACCTCCCTCAAGATCCTTGCAGCCTAGCAGAGAGCAGAGTGCGAAGAGCCGGTGCCAACACGCTGTCCAAAGGCCACAAGAGCAGAAAGGACAAGGGCTATGGGGCTCAGGGTAGAGGGAGCTAGCCAGGGCCAGGTGAGGCGGGGCATTGGATAGGGTCATTGGTGGAGTCCACAGGAGACTGCTTATCACATGTCTTTTGAGTCCCTGAAAAGCCATCTCCTTTAAGCTCGACATCATGTGTTTAAATTGAGACAGTGGTGCAAATGGCTAAAAATATGGGCCAGGACACCAAGTTGCCAGGATTTAAATCATCCATGTGACTTCAAGTAAGTTACATAGTCCTGATAAGCGCCAACATTTCCATCCTTAAAACTTGCCTGATTTTCCTTCTGGTCCTTGTCAAGGGCATCAGCAGATCTGATACACGGAGAGCAATTAGCACAGTGCAGGATGCCCAATAAATATTGACCACTAGTCAATTTATGGTCTGTGTGCATCTCCCATATTGAGAACCTCCAAGCACATTTCAGACATGATCCTGTCAACATACTAGAGTTCCCTGCCAAGTGTCACGTCAGTAAATCGTATTTGTCCTCTCTATTTATAGGCACAAAGAAGTGAAATTGTATTTCCTGTGAAGCATGAACATAAGTAGATTGGAAATAATACATATGGAGGGGCTTTGTCGATTGTTCAGAAATTCATAAAGGAAAGACCTTGGTACCATTTCTTTTACCTTGTTTCATCTAAATGCTAACAGGCAGTCACTGGAGTGCTTATCCTGACTTCTTGGGTTTTTGCTACCATCTGTCTCTGCTCATCAGACCTCACTGGTGAGAGAAGTGTCACTGGAGGGAGGGAAGCCCAGCCCCCACTGGCTGCGGTCCTCATCAGGCACCGGGCTCCACCATGCCCCCAGGGTAGAGGGCAAAATGGGCATTTGTTCTCTTGGGCAGAAAGGAGCTGAGAATGAAGTGCTCACCACGGAGTATTGCATGGCTGTGTCCCAGAGCTGACATGTATGGTTTGAGGGTCCTCTTCTGCGAGACACCTGCTGGACTTTGTGTCTGTTACCACTAGAGGTAGGAAAACTGACCTTAAGCTATAATGTGAGACCACCTGGCTACAAATTCCTGCTCTGTCCTTTCGTACCTGTAAGTGGGGATGGCAGCCCTGCCTGCACTTAGGAGAAGTGGCCAGGGCAGAGTGTCTGAGGTAGAGGGGCTGCACCTAAGGAGTCTACCTGGCATTGAGCCTGGTTCCTGTTAAATACCTGATAGACACTTGCTGGGGGGGATAAGTGGGGTCCTTCAAGGACAATTCGAGGTTCCCTGCATGAGAACTCTACGTACCTAGTGCTCCTCTGACTCTTCACTTTCACCCACGGGTATCCTTACATGCACAAGTCTTTCTCCCCACTAGGTAACAGGCCCTGTACTTCCTCTCTTTTCTTAATCTCAGGACTCCCCTGCCAAGCCCAGGACAGCATCTTATCCATTAGCCTTTGCTGTGTAACAATCAGTTTCAAAGCTTAGTGAGTTGAAATAATATTTAACTCATCACTTTGCAGGTTGACAGTTTGGGCTAGGCTGGGTAGTTCCATCTAGGCTGGTTCCGCTGAGCCCAGCTGGGTAGCTGACAGGGAGGATTGGTTTGCCACATCCTTCTCTTGGAAAGCCACATTTCTGGGACATGTAGTCTCTCACCTTCTGGTAGTCTGGCCTAGGCTTGCTAACATGCTGATTGCAAACTCCAAAAACTCTAAGACAGGGCCATTTCTAAGGTGCGGCCCCTTTAAGTTCCAGATTCTCTCATGCTTTTCTCTTACCTTCTTGTCCCAAGAAAGTCCCATGGCCAAGCCCGGAACCAGTGCATTTGGTAGGTGGGAGTTCCTGAAGTCATGGGTATAGGGACGTGTAAGAAAACCAGAGGCCACTGCCACCTTGCCTACCATAGCACCTTGTCTTTATTTTTTTTGTTGTTGTTGCAGCAAGATGCCAGAAGCAGGGTATGTTGCAAGGACAAGAGGTTCTTTAGCTCGCGACTCTGCAGGCCTGGGGTTACGGTGCTACGCCACAATGTAGTGGAGAAAAGGAAAGGGAGCTGGTGGTGTAGAGAAGGGACCCAGAGCACCGGGGCCCATGCTGGACAGCAACCTGCTCTTAAGAATCAATCCACTCTGTGGCACCCCAGGACCTCACCTCCTCCCTGGTTCCCTTCCCTTTAGTGTCCTACCATCTCCGCACTGTGACCCTTGGCACCAGGCTGCCAGCTCACAGCCCCTGGGGACACACTCACACCGCATCCCAACCCAGCACCCTCACTGTCCTTTCCGGATTCTCTTCCCATCCGGTGCTTCCATCCAGCCCCTTTCTAAGCCTTGTCACTGTCAGGAACCACAAGTCTTCATCTCACCCTGAAGATCAGTCCCGGTCAGCTTGCAAGGTACCACGGATGCTGCAGAACCTGGTGTCATCCTCTGAGGCCTTTCAGGTACCAGGCAAGTTGTGTGCAAGATCTACTCCCACCCCCACACCCTGCAAGATAGGTATCATTAGCCCAAGTTTCTCAGAATAGGAGGCAAGCCCAGAGAGATTAAGACACCTGCCCAGGGTCACGGAAGGGATGATATTTGAACCTTGGTCTTCCTAGTGCCGTGACTTCTCCCCTCTTCTGTGCTGAGCAGAGCCCGGAGTTGGGCAAACAGCATAGCTCACACTGCCTCCCAGCAGCCTGCTGACTGTCTCAGGTTGCCCGTGGGGTGCAGCAGCATCACGGCAAAGGTGGCTGGGGATGCAGGCACTGTGAGTGACAAGGCACCTAGCATATTGGATACCCGAGGCCATGGGGCACAGTGTTGGCAGAATGTGACTCTGCTGGGGGAAACCAGCTGTTCACTGCAGATAATAACACAGGAACTCAGCATTAAGATGTATGAGTTTGAGCAGAGAAGGATTTGATGATGCAGTGACAAGCACTGGAGGCTCATTTGAAAACAGCAGACAACTCCACGTGTACCTGAAACTGTAGGCTGAGCTGTTTAACCCAAGTGCACCAACAAGTCTGGAGACAGCATCATCTAAGCTGGTGTGAGGGGGGGTGCTGAGGACAGCAAAGGCCCTCTTCTGGAGGTGGCTGTCAGCCCTGCTAGAAGGGGCTTCTGAGGAACAAGGTGGAGAGGTCAGGGCTCCGTCTGATCCCCTTACCTCTGAGGTTTCCAGTTCCCTGCCTACCTCTGCAATCAGCGGACTCTCAGTTACTTGGATTGCTCAACCTGAAGAAAATTTAGTGTTCCCACCAGTGCTGCTGATGGACCAGACTGGGCTTGGTGCTGGGGTTTAAGGACTAAAGAAACCCCCTCCATGCCAGAGTGGCAAGCTAGGAGGTCAGAAAGACTCAAGCATGGGAGCTTGGGGCAGGGATTATGTTCCAAACAGGTGTCCCATGGAGGTGTCCTGTAGAAGCTGTGGTCCCCACAGGTGGAAGAGAGTCTCAGGACCTGGGCAGGTTAGAAAGCTACTGATGAGGTAACATGTCTCAGGCCTTCATCACGAGCAGCTGAGAGGGACCTTGGCCACAACTAACAGATGCCTGTTGGGGACATCCAAGGGGAACATGGGTTGGTTACTGAGTACTCAGGCCTGGCATGTGAGGGGAGGTTGAGGCTTAAAGACTCGGGGTCATCAAACATAGTGTTAAACCTGCAAGTAGCCACAGAGAAGACCTAGCTAGGAAAAGGGCCAGAGGTGCTGGGAGGGCAGGTGAGGGAGGACTGCTGGCCCTGGCTGCTGCTATGGGTGAGGAGTGCCGAGATGCACCCTGACTCCTGCACTGTGCCTTGGCCTCTGTGGCCACAGACGAACACTGGGCAACATCTTAGGTGGCCACTGAGTGTGGAAAGAAATGCAAATATGTATAGAATAAATGTAGTTACTTCCTTTCAAGTCTCTCATTTGGAAGTAACTCTGACATTTCTAGGGGCTCTTGGGAACCTCCCCAACTTGTGAGCTACATTTGGGGTTGTGTGATCCTGCTTGAGGACACTAAGATTTAAGAGCATAGAAGCTTTGGGGTGACAAATGAGGATCTAAAACGTGATCCAGGTGACCTCAGTTCCATGTGCGAAGGGGCTCGCAATTTCATCCCGCCTTAGCTACAGGCTCCTGTCACCACATTGGCACCAGGTGACAGAGAAAGAGCAGGGACAGAAAATCTGAAGGGTGCCTTGTGGTTTAAGATTTGGGTTCAGTTCCTGGCTGTTAATTCCTAGCACTGTGACCCTGGGAAAATTGTTGAACCTCTATCTTAATTTCTTCACCCAAGAATTGGGTATAATAGTAATCATAGCAAGCATTACTGCGTAAAGAGCACTTTCCATGAACTCCCTGGTGAGCACTCTCAGAGCTCTGGTCATCCCTATCCCAGAGTTCCAGCTCTAAGATTCAGTAGAGGATCCATGTCTCAGTCTGTTAAGAGAACTGTGACAGAGGACCACAGGATGGCCAGGTGATACTCCACAGGTCTGTTTTCATGGCTCTGGAATTGTGGGTCAGTGGGCCTGCGTGGTTTGCTCTGATATACAGCTGTTCTCTTGTATCCTTGCATGCGGAAAGAGAGCAGGAGTTGCATGGATCCATCTAAAAAGGCACGAATTCCATTCATGAAGGCCTCAGCCTCTTGATCTAATCACTTCCCAAAGGTTCAGTGCTATCACCCTGGGGGTTAGGATTTCAGCATAAGAATTTTGGTTCAAGGACATATGCTCAGCACCAAGAACTGCACGTGGTATGCAAGTGGGCCCTCAGCATAGGCTTGCTGACTGGAATAAGGATGGAGAAGTAGAGGCAGAGAGAGGACAGCTAGTAAGTGGTGAGCTGCATTCTGAGGCAGGGCTGGGTGGTACTGAAGCCAGACCTCTCAGCGACTGTACGTGATGGTCACAACCTCTGCACCGACGTCACCCAGCCTCAGAGGGGGAAAAAGGTTAAAACCATTTTGCACAATAATACTAAGAACATCTTTGCCTCCCAGGAGCATATGCTGGAATTTTCCAGAGGCTATGTGATGTCAGCTAGCTGCTTGTGGAAGCAAATATCCAGCTGTTTTCTTTTCTGCCAGACTTCCAAGAGTTTTTCTGAAAATGTCAAACTCTGCCACTCTTGCTGCAGCAATATTTTTGGACTTAATGTTTCAGTCATTTGGGTAATCTAAAGAGTGTTTTATGTGCTAGGTCAATTAATGCTGTATTTTCCCCCAAATAAGACCAGGTCCTATATTAATTTTTGCACCAGAAGATAAAAAAGGAGTTATCTTCATGGGCTGTCTTATTTTTTATGTATAATAATTTGTATTTTATTCATACACAAAAATCTACATTTATCCATTTATTCATGTATAAAAATCTACATTTATTCATGTACAAAAATCTGCATGTATTCAATTGTAGTCATGTTGTCTTCTTCTGGAACATCATCATAACTCTCCAAATCCCAGATTCTGCCTGAATTTCTTGCAACCCCATTTCCTGTGGAACCATCAGCCTCAGCCTCTCATGTCCAGCAACAGAGCTCTCCTTAAAGAAGTACTTTTTTCCATGTAGCCTGTTCACACTGCACTGGCAACACAGCTGTTTTATCTTATGAATTCTTCACAAGTCACAACCTCTAGCAGGCTGAGTGTTATGCTTTGTGTCTGGATGTACCCCCAAAGCCACATGTAGTCATGGGGGGTGGGCTTTGCAGAGGTGGCTAGATTGAGAGTTATGATTGAGTCATGGTTTGGTGCTGAGATTTAGGGTGTAAGTGCTGTGCACTCATAGAAGTAGTTTTCCCAGAGGACAGCCGTGAGTGGGAACCCTAGGGTGGGAATCCTGCACACTACACAAAGGACTTATGGGAGGCTTGTTCCTTCCCTCCCTCGCTTGCTTTTGCTGTCTTCTGCCTGTCATGAACTGTTGCCCTCTGTCATGTGCCACCCTGCCTTAGAGCCAGCTAATTATGGAAGGAGACCTGTACAAATAGTGAGCTAAATAAACCTTTCCTCCTTTAACTTTGGATGTTGGGTATTTTGCCTCAGGAATGAGAAAAGTAAAACACTGAGCTTCACAGAGTTTCCATTAAATCAGTGTTAATTGAAGACTTAGGACACAGGAGTGGCAACAGAAATGATGGCAGTTAAGAACAGTGGGCCACACAAAAGCGACGAGAAATTGCAGGCACAGAATTCAGAAAATGCTTTTCATTTCACAGAAGTCACTGAGTACATCCGTTACAACCCACGATGTATTGGATTCATATTAGACCCAACTGCGCTATTCATCATCAAACATGGGCGTTTTTTGTGCATTGTGCCTGTGCTCTGTCTGACTCTTTTGGCAGTAAGTGGTGAGTTCATCTGTTTACACAGATGTTTACCTCTCATCCAATCCCTGCTTAGGCATTTACAAATACTTAATTGTAATTTATATTATCATGTACTTTAGGTATTAATGTCAATAGTATCATTTATATCAATCATATATTAATGTTATTATTTTATAACTCAGTACGTCCACCGTGCCATCGTGTATTGCCCCAGTTGTTCCAACTGCATCTCTCTGGCTGGTGATTTAACTGGGACTTATTTTGGGGGCAGGGCTTGTATTATGAGCACCCTGGAAAACCACGCCAGGGCTTATTTTCTGGTTAGGACTTATTTTGGGGAAATACTGTAAATAACTATTTAAAAACTTACCAATTTTACTTTCCATATTGAAGATTCTGAGCTTTTGCTCCTGAGATGGAGGAGTCTGAGGCTGTGGCTTTACACCATGAAGGATAAAAGGGCTGTGTGTGAGGAGTGCTTTTGCTGGTCTTCCGCTGTGGTGGTGGTGGGAGAAAACAGCAAGGGCGATGACAAGATAGTTGCCATGGTGTGTGTGGCCATGCTGGTGCACATGCCAGCCCGGGCGGGCCCCACCGGAAGGCCAGTAGGGGCCCAGCCATTGCTGGAAGCAGGACAGTCAGTGGGATTTCCCGGATGCTGCCCAGTCCTCATCATTGCAGTTGCTCTTTGAGGTCCTGGGAGAAGAAGGACGTAAAGAGAAGGTGCCCTCCCTGGCCACAGGAAATGTGGGAAAGCTACTGGATCTTGGATTAAAAGAAGAGCCATGTTTTCATGTTCTCATAGTCACACGAGTGCGTTTAGATTCCCTTAACAACCCACGCACCTTGACACTGAAGAGCAAGATGCAGGTGGAATTCTGAGACATTTTGGAGGAATGAAGAGACACGATGTATTGTGACACGTGGGGTGGGGGACGGAAAGTGGGCTCTTGCAGGAAAATGCAATAGATGGTGCTCAGGCTCCACCACTTGCCCTCACACGGCCCTGTGAGATCCGGCCGGCTTCAAACCCAGCACACAGGTGAGCTGGCTGGGGCAGAGGCCCACCTCCCCTGGACAGGCCCGATCCCTCACAGAATGGACATGCTGTCCATGAAGAAGATTCCATGTAAACCCAAGTTCAGTCCCCACAGTGTGACTGCAGTGAAGACACTGGAACCCAGGCTGTCCTTTGGGGAAAACACAGATGTGTGGTCCTAGCTCCAGTCTTGGTGCTCACTGCCCAAGTGCACAGCACCCTCCATCAGGGTAGGAAGGATTGGTTTGTTGGTTGCCTGCAATTTCAAAATTGGTTTTGGACACAGAAGTAAAAAGGTGGAGCATATTGCTTTATTGAGTTTCTCATAATCTCTTGGTTATAACTGCAATAAAGACAAATCTAGTGAGTGTAGCCTGAAAGCTCAGCTCCCTTCATGGGTGCAGAACTGGGCGGGAGGTCAGAGCATTTCTTTCTCTTGCATTTGAGGGGTTGAGTAAGCAAGGAAAACTCTACCACAAGCAATCAGTGACCCCAGTGAAATGACCTGGCTTACCATGCCTGCTGAGCCTTGTTAGGCGTCTGATATTCTGGGGAGAGCCACGTCCCACCTCTCTTGCAGCTCTCCTTTCCAGGTATCCTGGAAGGAAACGGGCAGCAGAGAATGCTGGATCTGAAACCAGGTCTCCATGTGCGGCCCTCTGCATGGAATCCATTCTGGTTGGTGTATGTGGGATTCCTGCATGTGTGAGTAGTTGCTGCCCAGGAACAACAAGAGGCTGTGGGGATCACTTAGGGGAGGTTAGATCAGTGACCTAAGGGGATCGTATTCATGCCAATGGGTTAAAAGAAAATCTTGGTCCCTAAGAAAATGAAGCAAGATTGATTGAGGGAAATGGTCCTAGCTCAGGGACTGGGGTATCCTTTATGTTGGACCAGGGCTCCCAGGAACAGAGGCTAAATCTGTCATACTTGTGTCCCCAAGGCTGGTGCAGAGTAAGTTGTGCATGAGTATTTGTTTACTGGACTTGGGTGAGAGTTTTTTAAAAAAATCTTTAATTTGGAACTAACTTCAAACTTACCTAAAAGATGCAAAAAATGTCCAGAGAACACTCACGTATCCTTTATTCAGTCGGTGCTGTTTAACACACACCCCTTCATTTATTTGCTCATTGTCCCTGTCTTTCCCTGAATGTATCTCTCTTTGTCTCTCTCTGTCTCTGTCTTTCTGCTTCTCATGTTCTGTAGTCATAATATTTTTCCAGAATCATTTGAGAGTAAGTTGCTTATCATTGTGCTTTACTCTTAAATATTTCTGTGCATGTTTGCAAAGAATAAAGCTATTCTCAGGAGGGAAGAGTCTCCAAATACACTAATGGTATATGAGGGGATACCAGGCATTCTGGCAGGGAGCTTGGAGGCCTGTGAGGAGGGGCCTCCCTTTGGGTTGCATGAGAGCCCTGAGGACCTAGACTGGGCCTCCTGCAGAGCAGTGTTGGGACAGAGTCCGGGAACTCCACTCGGCCCCCAGGGCTTGCCGGGTGCTCTGCCCAGCCCCTGGGCAGTGCCAGGAGCTCCACTCCACCCCCGAGGTATGCCAGGTACTCCAACCTGCCCCTGGAGCTCTACTTAGCCCCTGAGGCATGCTAGGTGCTGTGCCCAGCCCCTGGGGCATCCCAGGCGCTTTGCCCGAACCCTGAGGTGTGCCAGACACTTTGTCCTGCCCCCGGAGCTCCACTCAGCCCCTGGGGCATGCCAGGCGCTCTGCCCAGCCCCTGGGGTGTGCCAGGAGCTCCACCCCACTACCAGGGCATGCCAGGAACTTCGCCCAGCCCTTGGGGTGTGCCAGGCATTCCATCCCATCCCAGGAGCTCTACTCGGCCCACAGGATGTGCCCGGTGCCCTGCCCTGCCCCCAGAACTCCACTCGGCCCCTGGGGCATGCCAGGCACTCTGCCTGGCCCCCAGGGTGTGCCGGGTGCTCCACCACACCCCCAGCTCCACTCAGCCCCTGGGGCATGCCAGCCACTCCTCCCGGCCACCAGGGAATGCCAGGCACTTTGCCTGGCCCCCAGGAAGGCCCCAAACACTTGCCTGAGCCTATAGATGTGGACACGCTGACAGAGTCTGGCGGTTTGTTGTGTAACCCCGCCTACCCGACTGGACACTCGTTGGCTGTGAGGGCTTGCCAAAGGGTGCTTCTCCACCTCCTGCCATAGCAATCTGTGTACACCCACGTAATATACAGCATATTTAGAAGCAGCCAAGTCTCTGCCCAAAGTAAGAGCATGAAGGAATAAAGAAAAGAGAACCAAAAGTGCAGTTATTACCAGCGGGAAGACCACTGACAGGGTGGTAGAACAATGGAGGTGAAGTGGAGAAAACTGATTAATTGAACGAGCCATCATCCGTATAACTGAGTAATAAAGATGAAGATAACATTGTGTAATGCAACATCCAGTGGTAACCCCTGCTATTTTCTCTGCAATTTGGTATTTCCTTTAGTGTTTTTGTGTTAACAAATGCAAAGACAACACTATATAATACAGCATCCAGTGATGGTTCCCTGTTGTCTCCTCTGTAGTTCAGTATTTCCTTTATTGATTTTGTTATAACAAATATGAAGATAGCGTTATGTTATACAGCATCCAGTGCCAATTCCCTACTATCTTCTCTATAACTTGGTATTTTCTGTATTGTTTCTGTGTTATTCTGGGTCCTTTTGTCTTAAAAAAAAAACTATTCTCAACAGTGATTCTATCGTTGATAGATTACTTCTTCTACTCAACTATCTGTTATCTAAGGTAGTGGTCTTAATTATCCCAAAACATCCTTTCTTTCTGTTCCAATTTAGGATCCAGTCTAGGGTGAGATATTGTCTTTTATCTTCACATCTTTCCTTTCTCTTCCACTCCCATTCCTTTCCCTTCACTTTTCTTCTTTCTTCCTTTCCCTTTTCTTCCCCTTTTTCTTCCTTTCCTCTTCCTCATCTCCTTCTCCTCCTCATCCCTCTCTCTCCTCTCTCTCTGTATTGAACCCAACACCTTTGCACCAAGCTATATTCCAAGCTCTTTTATTTTTATTTTTTTGACATAAAATCTCACTAACTTTCACATACGGGACTCAAATTTGGTAGTCCTCCTGCCTCAGCTTCCCAAGTGCTGGGGTGAAAGGTGTGCACCACAGAGCCTGGCTGTTTATCACAACTCTGCAGTCTCCTTTGATGTAGAACAGATCCATATTGTTCCTTCATCTCTGAGACATTGGTATCTTTGATGAATAGTCTCCAACTCTTCTGCATTGCAGTGGGTGTATCTCCTGGATATGCATTTGATGTTTTTTGCTCTGCAGGCCTCAGCTGTGCACCCCTCTTTGGGCTTACCTGACATCTCATTTGTTGTCATGGGCTCTTGAATCACTTCACTTCAGAACAGTAGCTCAGCTTTTCCACAAAGGAGATGAATCCAAGATCCATGGGTCCTACTATGGTGAATCTGCCAGAAATCACCAACCCAAATGCTGGCTTGGTGCTGTAAAGTGAGAGCAAGGTGCCAGTTCACAGGTGGCACTCTGGGGCTTTGGAGCATTCTATTTCAAGACTCTGTGTGTACTTTGAAGCAATGGCTGTTATGTGATGATGTGTGTGTCCCTAAAAACAAAATACACATATCTGGGTCTGGCAATAGGGCATGGATGTAAAATCGGCCCCTCTTACCACCAACCCCACTGACCCACTGGGGAATTTTTCCTTCTTGTCTTCAAAACTTCAGGTTTTCTTGAGGGTGAAAATCTTGTAGCAGAAGACACTGGAAAAGGACACCACTCACTTTAAAGCTGTGGCTACTGCCTGGTCATCTTGGGTGTCTCTTACAACACTGGTGCTGATAACTGTCTTTGATCATCAGGGAAATTTAGGACTGCTTCTATATAATGGGGTAGGGAAAGTGTTTGAGTCAGTTTTGTTACTATAAAAAATACCCCAGACAAGGTAATTCATTACAAAAATTTTTATTTCCCACAGTTTTGGAGGCTGAGAAGCCTAAGATAGGCATTTGGTGTATGAAAACCTTCTGACTGTGTCCTCACATGGCAGAAGCATGGAAGAGCCTGAACTCACTGTTACAACCCTTCTACAAAAGGGAGCATCCTTTCAGTAGGGCATATGAGCTAATCACCTCTGAAAAGCTGGATTAAGTTTTGTGTTGGCTGGGCTCTTCTAGAGGAACAGAATCCATAGAAAAGTATAGATACTTATGCAAGAGCACTGATTAGATGGGCTGGCAGGGTCGGAGGGGAGAGAGTCCATAAGGACTCTCTTCACACTACTTGGCCAGAGCACCCAGGAGCTGCGCAGTCCGGCAAGCTGAAAGCTGTCAAACAAGAACGGCCAGGGCTGCAGTGCCAGTCTGAGGCTGAAGATGTGGAAGCTTCCTGGAGAGTGGCTGGTGTGAGTCTGCACTAAAAGGCTGAAGAACCTGGGGTCCGAAGTCCACTTGTGGTAGCAGGAGGAAGATGTGCACCTGTTCAAGCAGAGTGGAGCTTTGCAAAGGCAGGCAGCATCTCCCTTCTCTTCCTTCTCACCATCTGGACTCTAAGGCTATTGGATGACACCGCCCACTTGGGGCAGGTCCTCCCCCTCAGTGTGCTGTTCCACCTGCCAATCATCTCTCCAGATGCCCCAGAGACACACCCAGAAATGTACCTCGCTAATCTGTTAGGCAATGGACAATCAAGATTAACTGTACAGCTGATGTCTAATGGTTTATTGAAAGGAACAGTTAATGCTTAATTTTTTGGATTAATTTTGCATGTTTTATATCTGGTAATCTGATCAACTAATTTGAAGACAACAATATGCAATATAACAACCATTGTTGAATTTCTACCATCTTGTTTCATGAAGTTCTGTATAATTTCTAATTTTTTATTATTATTTTTTATTCTCTTTAATGGTTTGATCAACCTCTCATTCTTACATCTGGTCATCTGAGCAACTTTGTTAAAGATAACAATATGTAATATGACAACCATTCTTAAATCCTATCGTTTTGTTTTGAAACCCTGTATTATTTTTATTGTTTTTGCTTTGTTTTGTTTTTGTCTATGTTGTTGATGTTTTGTTGTTTTTTTAAATTATCTTTAAAATAAAAATAAGATTAACTGTCACAAGTCTCAACATGAATTTTGGTGGGGGGACACTGTCATTCAAACCATAGCAGTGGGGTATGTCTGGAGCCCAGGGAGTTCATCAAGCACCTATTAGTTCCTCATGCCACTGGTTACAGAAATAAATAACTGTGACAACCGCAACCTGCCAAAGGTGTAAGATACCCTTAGCTCAGATCCCTATAGGGAAAGTCTGGGTGACTCACGATGGAAAAAGCCTGGAGCAGTAGAAACACTGCCCCTTGTTTAGAGGAGTGTAGAATGGATTGCAGAAGAAAGAGGACACGAATGTCAAGGGGCTTTGAGACCAGCTGCACCAATGCACGTGTGAAGCTACCGTGCTCTGCACTACTCTTGGGGGTGAGGGTTTTCTGGTTACTTGAAGGGTCTTCTAGTTTTAAAATTTTAACTGTGAGTGCCCACCTACCACTTGGCAGGACACAGCAAACCTAACAAGTGGGAGAGTGGGTGTGAGATAGCGCCACCCCTGCATCCGTTGGAAGTCTTGCACAGGGTCTTCGGTGTGAACCTGAAGGCTTCTTTCAGGTTGGGCAGCATACTTGGCCAGTCTACTTGTGCTGGAGGCTTGGTGTCTGTAGGGACACCCCTGAACCCATGAAGTGGAGAATTATCTTTCTTATCCCTTACTGCGCCCCAGGGAGCCAGTCGGCTTCAGGTTCCCTTGGTGGTAACCGACTTGATCACAAACCCCTTATTGGCCTCTTTTCCCTCCCTGTCTTAGTACTATGGTTTCGTATCAGCATTTCCTGGCTTCACTTGCTATTTCTTCTTGTCCTGGGCTCTGCTTCTGGGGAAAACCAAGCTGGGATGACCCAGGCTAACTCTGAGCTCCAGTCCTCATGGCCAGCCAGGTCCTCCTCCAAGTTTAGGTTGACAATATCCTGAAGGACTATTGTGGAAATAAAGAACTTTTTGAGGCAACCTGACATGGAAGGATGCACATACAGAAGTATACAGCTCAAGAACTCTCACGGAGAAAAATCCTAGCTCAGGGGACAGGGTATTATGAGCATCACAGCAGTGTTCTCATCGTCCTGCTGAAGTAGGGACTGCAGACAGTTTCCTGAATGCATGGACTGATTTACTTTCCCTTCAGCAGCAGAGAGAGCTTCATCTTGATCTAAAGTTGTCATCCTTGTCAATACTTTTGTTTTAAGTGTTTAGCAGGTGTGTAGTAGTCGAATCACGTTGTAGCGTTAGCACGAATTTAGCATGATAAAGGATACTTTCAATATCTCCACTGCCACGTGGACGTCCTCTTCCATAAAGAGTTGGTTTCAGTTTTATGGTAGCATTCTTTTTTTCATTATTTGCCTTTTCCTTCTTGATTAGTAGGAATTTCTGTTATATTTTGGATATGAGTCATTTGCCAGATGCATCAGCAAATAGTCTTTTCATGCCGTAAATGGTGACTTCTGATGGACAGAATTTCATAATTTTTAATGTGGTCTAATTTATCGATTTTTCCATTAAGTTCAGTATTCTTTGTGTGCTGTTTAAGAAGTCTTTGCCTGAGAGTTCATGAACAAAACCAAAAAAAGAAAGAAAAAAAAAAGAAACAGCAAGGGAAACACTTCAAAGAATCAATAACTGGGACCTCATCCTACTGAAAAG
>PVLD010014590.1:0-51744 GCA_004027595.1 Dinomys branickii | reverse complement strand
TTTTTTTTTTTTTTTTAATTTTGCTCTATACTCTGTGAGGCTTTATTTCTTGTGAAACTATTCCAAAGAGAATGGCATTTTTGTATCTCTTCAGGTCAGTAATTTAGCATCTCCACCCTATCAGGATATACCAATCACACCCTATGAACTGGCAGCTGCCACACCTGCAGGCCATCTGCACTTGTTTGTGTCTAGGAAAGCCCTTAAATATGTTTTGTTTAAGTAATCAGTTTTATCTCTGAACCTAATAGGTACCACAGTGTTTTGAGTAGATTGAACCATAACCTTGATTTTGTCTGCATAATCAGCATTGGTAACACAAGGCAAAACCTAAAGACCTTTTAAAATAAGACCGCTGTGGTCTAGCAGGAGTCTCACTGTACCCTGAGGCAATAGTCCATAGTCTTAATACCCAGAATGGGCTCTCACTCTGGCCCCTGGATGTCCAGTTTTGTTTTTTTTCTTCAAATTCTGAGCATAGGCACTGATTTGAGCCGTATGAATTTCTGGTGCCAAACTCGGGCACAGCCTTGCCTGGGCCGGTGACGCTGGTGGCGGGGAGAGCCAGGGCACACCACAGTCATGTCCTGTCTGCTGGGTTCCTGGCGCACATGTTGGTAGCTGGCAGTGTGCGCCAGTGGCTGTATCTGGACAGGCCACGCAAACACACAGGAGGCTGGGAAGTCCCAGCTAGGTCTGCCTAGAACCAGCGCCTGGGGCGCTCCCTGAGCCCACTTTGCACCTCTAGCCCTGCCCGTGCCGCTGCCCTGGTCCCACTTGTGCTAGAGACTTAGCTTTAAAGTACGGTTCCCAGCTGAAACTTTTGCAGTTTTAAAACTCCACCTATCCACAACCCAGAGAAGAAGAGTAAATACAGGAACCATGGAAACAGCAAACATTTTTATATATGTATATATCTATGAACACTGGTTTTTGAAATTGTCTGTTTCCTTTTTAATTGCTAGCAATTTAACATATTTTTAATTAATTTATTTATTTTTATTTTTTCCTTTTTGTCTTCTCTTACCCTGTAAGAGCTCCTGCTCTAATTCAGATTCCTTTTAAGACAGAAAATTTCTCATAGTAACCTTGATGAAACAATCCCAGAGACTGGGCTTACCTACCCGTCGACTCTTCTCCAGTCCTCTGAGCACTGAATTAAATCCTTTTTTGTAGTCTCAAAGATTCTTTTCATTTAAATCCTTTTTACTGGACTCTTTACTAGACTCTTTTTGAAATCCTTTCATTTTCAGGTCCCTGTTCAGCGCTCCAGATGTTGGTCTAATATATGTTTCTGTCCAGGATGAACAGGTCCCAAAAACGAGTTACCCGCGGATGAATAAAAAAGTAAGAAGAAAAAGAAACACAAGAGAAACAATGTCCTGGGATCAGGGGGCTTACAGTTCCTGTCTGCAGCCCCAAATCACCTTTTCTGTAGCCTTTTATTGAGATAAAACAAAAGAGGCACCAGGGCTACTGGGTGGATATCAACCGTTTTAGCAAGAACAATACAACTCAATTACCATAGGCCTGAGACTTGACTAGGTAGCCATCCTGTCACCATTTCTTTTTACATAACACAGCAAATGGCACCAGGGCTTACAAAGCTTTTGTTAGACTTCCTCCAGAACACAACAACCTAGGCCTGGTTATACCTAAGGCAATACATTGAAAGATTAATTAACTAAAGAATGTCCTTCTCTACAGAAAGTAACTAAGATACCAGGAGGGTCCAAACACCAACATAGCATCTCAAAACCTGCACATCTAGGGAGACCTAATTTGCCCACTCACTGGCCTCAAAATTTAAACTATATTGTGATACAGTTGGTTTTAAAGGTACAGTAAATCTCTAATTTCCAAAATCTCTCTTTTTTTTTTTCTCTATTTCTTTGGTATTTCCTCTGAGGACTTAAAGTACACTAGCTAGAAGAAAGTACCCTAGGCCCTATCTTATTTGTGTAAACAAGTAGATGAGAAAAGGAAGAAAGAAATTCGAATTTCTTATGGTACATTAACACTTAGATTAGTAATAGTGGATATAAATTGCACTTCCAGTTTCCTACTGATACAGGAAAATAAATCTCCCAACCTGAGTGATGTCAGACGAGTTCGTGTTCTCTAAAACCGAAGAATGAATTTTAGGAACAACGGAGGTTAAGAGCAGAATGTATTTATTGAAAGAAAGAAAGCTTCTGTCCAAGAGAGGGACAGAAAGGAGGCCCGAGTGGGTCCCCCCCTTCCTACTGTCTTTTCCAGGGACTTTTATAGAGAAAAACCATGAGGTGAGGCGGGTCCAAGGTAGGGGAGATGGACAAAACTATGGTCAGCCAATAAGATTACAGGTATAATTGCCCAGGTAAGACTGAGTGGACTGGGATCAAATGGGGAAGCTAGTCACATAGCAAGCGGGCATGAATACAGATCAGGGGCTTTTCCTGTGGGGGTCAAGCTAGCGACTCTTCCTGGCTTTTTAGAAGGTGGTTGTTACTTATTTAGAATATCAATCCCTGATATTTACACCTAGGGAAGTGAGTGGGTGCATTTGTATAGCACCCTTTGTCTTGAGGTCTGGCCCGCAAGTCTGTTGGCTCCTTTGAGGGCCTGGCCCTGTATGACTGCCTATAATATTTCCATCTAACTCAGCTGCCTATAACACTACTGTGCCCGAAAACACAGAAGTCTTCATTTAATTTCCAGTATAATTCTATAAAATTGGTTCTTCATTAGGTTCTTTTCACAACTAAAAGAGCTGAGGTTTGGGAGATTAGAGAAGAATAAAAGCTCATTTGAGACCTAAGAGTCATTCAGACAAGATAAAGGGACTTCAAAGTCCTCCTTACTGTCAGTTACTGTACTTTGTCAACATTTAAACATATTTTTATAATCAAAGCAATAGTTGTACTATAATTTGAAAGTACAGTTCTGAAGCAAAGGTGACAGTGATAAAGGTGATGGTGGTGATAGCTTGAAGTACATACGATGACATTTAAAATTTTTAAAATCTTGGTCGCAACTTTTAGTGTTATGCATTGATCCATTTACTACACACAAATTATTACAATGCCATTAATATCTCTGCATTATAAATAAGAAAATTGAGGTTTATATATCAATAACATACATAAAATTGTTTAGCAAAACATATTACAGGTTAGACAGGAAAAGAGGTTTGATTGATTTCAGATCTCACTGCAATCTTTGATTTAATCCTTGGAATTCAAATATCTTGATTTCTCCCAATTGTTAAAAGAAGCCAGTTGTTTCTATCAGAACTCATGTTTGGATTCCCACACTGAATAAGGTAACAGTCCCCCATTGTTGACATTCGGGTCATTAACTAAATAATAAATGTCACTGCCCTTTTCAAGAAAAGTACAAGCCGTCATCTTGTACGCATCTGGAGGCTGGTGAGCTGGACAAAGTGGAGCTACTTTCTGAACATGGGTGTATATCCGCACCTGAGCATCCGTGTGGATGCTCTGCTCTCTCACACCTCCCTGTATGACTCTACGTAAAACTAAGAAGGTAAAAGGTGAAGAGCTATGGCAATTTTTGTAATTTTCCTCTGCTCTTGCTTCCTACCCATGAAAATTTCACAGTTGTTACTGCTTCGTGAACCCATAAATGCACACAAAATCACCAGCATTTATTTAGGCCCTTATGGGTTCCTGATGATTAATGAAAAATTAAATTCCTTTACAAATTCAAGGTGCTCAGAGAAGCTATAAAATAGGTGTCACAAAGTCCATACTTTTGTAGGGAGCAGTCGCTCTGATAGTAGAGAAACGTTGGACAGTATTTGAAGGTCACAGTGCTGTGACAGCAACAGAAATCAGAAATCGTTCCCTTAAACCAGACATGTATATCAGGGACCACAGGATTCAGGAACCCTAGAAAGGAGAACAAAGCAAAGAGAAAAATAAAGTGCAAGAAACACAAAAACGAGCTTTGATGATCTTTAGTCAAGCACAAAGTCAGTGGCTGTGGGTAAAACCCATTTAAAAATTGTATTGGTGGAGATATTTTCTTCAATATTTCTCAGCACTGTAATTTTATTAGCCACTGGACTGAGATGAAGATCAGTGCTCCAAGTAGCTCAGGGTAAACTGAGCATGCTTTGGCAACTCCCATGAAAAGCCACTGCATTCTAAATGACATGCTGTCACACACAGCATTAAAGAGAAAAATAGTTCTGCTTTGAGGGAAAATTCATGCTCACACAAGAATGTTCAGTATTTATATTCTATTGGAAATGTCATTATCACCTCAAAGGTAAACACTTTTTTGTTGCTCCAGTAGGTTATAACAATTTATAAACTTAAAATGTTTGAACAATTTTATTTCACTTTAAAATGTAAAAAAGTTCAGTTTGAAGTTCATTTTCCGGATACTGCTCAAAGTATAAAAATATGTATCAAATGCATGAGAAATACATTTGCCTGTCTAAAATGTTATTGATTTTAAATGTGTTCCACATAGGAAAGCTAATTACACTCAAGAACCTAAGAGAAGGGGATTTGCAAAAGTGATTGGATTCAGTTATTACTTGAAACAGTAATGAGAGCTGGATACTGCACTCCAAGATACAGACATCAGACAATTACCAACAATCCTTGGTTTTGCTTTTGCAGATGCTTTTTTTAAATTTAATTTTATTTTTTTGCCGATGTTTTTGAGATTAAAAAAAACAACATCTAGAGCAAATTAGACTTTTACCAAGGCTGATAAACTTTTGTACCTCACAAGGCTGCAGCATATCATTAATAAAGACACTAGGATATAGTAGTTTAAAGGTGACCTAGAAGAGTGGCTTAAGAAGTGTGAGGCATAGTAAGAACATGGTGAGTTCCTACTTCTGTGCTCTGTGGCAACATTCATAGGCATATGTTGAAAGTGGGATGTAGAAATGAAATTATTACACTGACACTGCATTAGGTTCATCGTCTATCTCATAAAATTTGAGAATGCATCTAGTATATGATTGAATAGGCAGCTGTAAGTGATCAAATACAAGGAAAGGGCAAGAGTGTAGTGGATGACAACTGGTGGTCAGCTTATAAGCCCCAGCTGAACAGAGTAAGCGTGGTGCTGGTGTGGGAGGCGCACCTGGGGATTGTTGCCAGCAGCAGAAGAGGCAGAACTGGAGAAGAAGTTAAGCTGTTGGGAGCTGAGAAAGGCTGCAGGGAGCTGATAGAAGCGATAAGCAGCTGTTGGTTCTTTTGGAAGAGCTCGTCATGCTGGCTTTCCTGATGAACTTGGCTGTTTGCATCCTCCAAGGAGCGTGGGGCCTTGTCCGCACCGAGAATAACTTCGGTTCACTTTGAGGGAGGCTTTGGTCCTCACTCTGAGTGTCACTTCCTAGCTCTGGAGGGGAAGAAGTTGCACAGCTCAGTCTCCTGGAGAAGCTTGCTGCGTTGGCCTTCCAGATTGGAACTCAGCCGTCTTCGCCATCAGAATAGCTCAGGACCTCACTGTTGCTGAGGATGACTGTTGTAGCCATCCCTGGACTGTGGAAATAGCTGCACTAAATTATTTTTCCTGAAAGCTTTACTTATCTTTTTTATTTTTACTCATCTAGGAGAAAAAAGTATCAATCAACCACAATGGTCTTAAGTCTAGAGAACTCTCACGATGCTTAAACCTTCAAGCATCCCTAAAGAAGCTAAGTACTTCCCCCAACAGATAATGTTTCATAGTTACATAAGAAGAAAGCAGAAATGTGTATCTCAATCATATTGCTGTCTTTTCTTTTCAAATTGTTGTCTTAGATCGAGAGTATTTTCTTCTCTTTTCAATCAACTTCACCAGCCTAGTAAGGAAAGTATAACACATGCCATGCGGTGGCCACAGCAATATTTTTTTCAGCAATGTTTTCATGCTCTTTCTTTGTTTTAATAAAATAAAAGACTCCATAATAAAGGCAATTTTGCAATTTCACTATTCTTAGTTTCTGTTTTTGATTTCACTACAATGAATAAATGTGAAAAGGAATATTTGTCCTAATAGTAGAATATTTTGACATTAATTACTTGGTAATATTATATTGAAAACATTATATTATTCACAAATATGGTGGTTTCCTGCTCCAAGAGGTAGTTTATAGTGTTTTTATTGTTCTATGTTTTCTTTTCTGTTACACATGATTTACTAGGTAAACTAGAAACTCAAATTTGTATAGGCTGAATGGATAATGAATAATGAAGTATTATCAAGGACTTAATCATACAGAAATTTCTCTAGGAAAAAATAGTACTCCGATGCAAATAGCTGCCATGGTAATAGCTTGAAATCACTATGTCAGTTTTTTTTTCCAAATTATACTCTGAGAATGTGTAAATTTTACTACTATTTTAAAAATCTAGAATATACCAAATTTACAAAAAAAAATAATAAACAACCAAATCAAACACAATACATTAGTGGGGCACAGTGGTGCACATCTGTAATCCCAGCACCTGGGAGGCTGGGGCAGGAGGGTCACTGTGAGTTCAAGACCAGCCTGGGCTACAAAGTGAGCCCAAGGCCAGCCTAAACTGCATAGCAAGACCATGCCTCAAAAAGAAAGAAAGAAAGAAAGAAAGAAAGAAAGAAAGAAAGAAGGAAAGAAGAAGAATGTTATTTTACTAATTTTAGTTTAACCCTTGAGAGTTTACTGATTATACTTTTGGAAATTAATTCATTTGTTCCATATAAAATTCTGAAAAATATTTTAATTTAGATTTTACAGATTGGGACTAAGAAGCAGAATAGTTTAGTGTCTGAAGGAGAGTAACACAAGTTTGTAAGAACTCAAACCTTGGTCATTTTATTAGAGAACTCATTCTCTTAAAAGTTTACAGTTTGATTTCAGACTAATTTAGATGTACATATTGTATTTATGATTTTAGTGTATATTTGAAAATCTTTGTCCTTATTTAACACATTACATAATAGGAGACCTTTAAGAAGAAGTACTAATATTTATCATGCAGTCATTCACAGTCTGATTCTGTGTCAACTACTGAGAAGCTAGTTAATTTGTGGGAAGACCCCTGGTTCTAGGTTGATTGGAGATTGTACCTGAAACTTATTGTCAAGATTATTATTGAGGGAAAATAGTAATGTTGTTGAAATGGACAGATATATTACATCAAAATTCATATACTGAGACTAGAAATTGTTTCCTCATTAACAGTTATTCTCACTATATAATGCAATTACAGCCAAAGACTTCTAAAAGTTTGTGCTTGATAGTGAGAAACAGGTAAGAATGATTTTAAAGTGGTGGGAGGAGAAAAAATAGAGGAAAAAGGAAAGCTAGAGGAAGAGAGAGAGAAAGGAGAGTGGGACAGAGACAGAGACAGAGACAGAGACACAGAAAGAAAGAGAGAGTATATTTATTATACGCCTAAAGTGTCATGTGTACCGTTAAACATTTCTACTACCCTTAAATTTTTATTTATTTAGCTTTTTGTCTTTTTGAGACAGGGTCTTGCTAGGCAGTTGATGCTGGCCTTGAGCTCACTTTGTAGCCCAGGCTGGTCTTGAATTCACAGTGATCCTCCTGCATCAGCCTCCTGAATGCTGCAGTTACAGGCATGTGGTGTCACTCTGCCTGACACCACAATTAAATTTAGAAATGATCATTCTGACATGCTTTTATGGCTAAGGAATGTGAATAGAATACAGTGAGGTACCACTGCCTCATAAAATGCCATATAGTTAGTATGTAACAGGTGTAAATTTTTTCAAATTCCAAAGCTCTTACCAATTTAGCATATTCATATTATATCATTTCTAAAATATGAGTGGGACTGTGTACATGCTTGTGTGTGTGTGTGTGTGTGTGTGTGTGTGTTGTGCAGGAAGGAATAAGAAATGTGTAAAATGTATATAAATATTTTTTTCTTCCCAGTAATACTGAGAATATATTTAATTATCATCCTTTAATTATAAATAGAAATCTAATGGTATACATAATCATAGTTTTCATACATTACAGAGGCAAGAAGTAATTTTTCAATTTATTAAATACATTCTAAGTTCTGAAGCTGTCTAGAACAGTGACCCAAAGGAACGCACATTTTCCCACCTGGCAGACCAACCACAGAGAACAAGTAGGCATAAACAAAAGTATGCCTTTCCTATAAAAGGCTTTCTGAAATATTCATTGTGAACTAGCAATAAAAATGCCTATGAACCATGTGTGACTCATTTATCATATATTCCTGGATACTCACTCACTTATTTATTCCAAAATATGCATATCATAACCAAGACACTAAGCATAAAAATTTCTTGCCCTTCTAGGAGCTACATGCTAGAGAGAAATATACAATCGAACAACGAAGAGAGATACAACATGTTAGGTATAAGTGGTTTGAGTTCACTGAATCAGAGAAGCCATATGGTGGGACACAGCATGGAGAAATGATTGCTGTAAATTTATATATAAACTTCGGTGACTGGAAAAGGTTGTCCAGAGGAGTTGATAAACTCTCAAGATACCCGAGAGAATAATTTTCATGAGCAAGAGGAATAGTACTTTCAAGAAATTAAAGCATAAAAAATCCAACAAACAAAATCTTGTGAAAGAACTAGACATGACAATACTAGACATGGTAGAAGAGGGATAGTCATGAGAGAAGCAGACGGTTGTGGAGATTTATAAACCGTCTACTCAACTGTATGCTGAGTGCGTTGCAAACATATGAGACTAGTATTTTGTGGGGAACAGAAATTTATGACCACTGCTTGGAAGACTTAAAGGCCATCATCAAGACATCGGGCTCAGTGTTGTATGATTGGTGTTTTTGTTATTGCTGTTTCTCAAAGGTGGAGCCATCTAGAAGGTGAAGAGCAAAAAGAACCTAAATTAGTTCCTTCCTTTTACAAGACACTAATCCACTCCTGAGAGCAGAAACTCCATGATTTCATGTATCTCCAAAAAGTTCCCCTTCTCTGATTATCAGGAGGGTTAAATAGCAACACCAGCTATGATGAGAAGATGCGTTCAAAGCAAAGCACTGTGAAATACCTACCCTTATGCAAGGTGCATCTGTGATACAATCACATCCAACTTTCACACTAGTCAAGCCTTTCCACTTTTCAGTACTGGTTGTCTTCCCAGCTCAGTGCCCTTTCCCTGCTAACTTTTTATGTGGTGAACATGTATATATCTTTTGAGACTCAATTAAAACATAGTCTCCTTTTCCCCCACCACTGGAATAACTTTAATATGCCCAATAATTGCCTATATGTATATATTCTAGTGATTTTATCTCTAATAAATTATTTCAGTATTTGTTTACATGTTTGTCTGTCTAGATGAGATTATAAATTTTTGAGTGAGTACTCTAGCTATCTTTACCATCTCTGTGGCTTAGCAGAACACATTAAATATAGTAGGCATAGAAAAATACATTATTAGATGAATTAAAGATAAAATATGAATAAATCATTAAATAAATAAAATTATAAATCATCACAAAACTGTAGTTATGAGAAGTACAGATTTGACTAGCAAACTGACATAACATAGAACATTTTTGCTGTAGGAAAGAGCAAGTTCTTTTAAAAAAATTGTTGTTTAAAAATATTTAACTAAGATACAAAGATATGGGTTTAAAGGGTGTAACTTAATCAGCAAATACCTACTGGATGAGTTTGAACTAACTATAGATTTTTCATGTTCAAGTTTACCTCATTATCCTATTTATGATTTTTGAAATCATCCTGAACCATATCAATTTTTCTATGGACTATGCAAGTGTATCATATGTATCACACACATAACTATTAAGAATGTAATATTTTGTGATCTTTTGCATACTGCTAGAATAAATAAATTAGACTTGAATTTAGCACTTTATATGATTATTCTATCTTTTAACCCAATTATAGTATCATAAAATAGTTTATAATGTTTACAAAATATATATAACATGCTATACATGGAACTTTTTTATATAATAATGTGACAACCATTTTTTCTAAAAAATGAACTTTCCCAAAAGAGTTGTAAGACAAAAGAGTTTAGTTCAATTCAATAAATTTTTTTTTTTTTTTTTTTTTTTGCGGTACTGGGGATCGAACTCAGGACCCTGCACTTGCTAGGCAAGCGCTTATTTCACTGAGCTATATCCCCAGCCCAATTCAATAATTCTTAAATAGAAGAATATATAAATTGAGGGAATCCAAGGGAGAGAATTGAAGGATGTCTCAAAGAAAAATATATTTGATTTTTGTCTTAAAGTACATGACAAAATTTGTACATTAGGACAATGGAAATAGGAATATACTTGATCAAGAGAACAGAATTTGAAAAATAAGCAGATACTTGAGTATTTATGAATATTTCCATGTGCCAACAGCCATATGACATTAAACTGATTCAGTTTCAATTTTTAATTTAACTTAAATTTATAAGTCTACCGCCACTACCCCTGCCACGAGACAGACATAAAATGTAGATTGTAGAACCCTTAAGCCAGTTGATCCAATTTAAGAAAAATATTTGACCTTTATGTAAAATCTGAAGACTTTATCTCACTCATTAGCTAAGATCATCTTATGTTAGCATATCAAAACTGATCGTAAAACATTTAGCTCATAGAAGTTTCCTTATTCTTGAGAAGAGACACTTTTTGCGTTAAGTGGAAGGAAAAACTCTGTGTGTGTGTGTGTATGTGTGTGTGTGTGTATGGGTCATCTTAGTTACTTTCATTTTCTTGCTGAGACAAAATACACAATGCCCAAAGTTGCAGAGGGAAAGTTTTATGTCAGGTCACATTCTGTAGAGATTCCAATCCATAGTGGGCTGGCTCAAAGGCAGGATAGCATGGCAGAGGGCATCACCAGGGAGAAATAGTTCAAATCAGGCAGAAGGCAGCAAAGCAGTGAAGTAGTGAGGCAGTAGAACCAAGCCTGCCTTTCCAGTTTATCCAGGGTATGCACTCTTAGGGTGATGCCATTCACACCCAGGTGAGACACCCTTAACACCAGCATCATAACCATAATCCCAGCATCACACACCCTAGATTCAGCCACCTTCAAAATCTCCCAACCATGAACACATGAAACTTTGCGGCAGGAGGGGAGGGGGGAGACATTGAGCTATATGCCATAAAAAGAGGAAAGGGAAAATCCCATTCTTTTTTTCCCATTTGAAGGGCAGGTAGAAAAAGAGATATAGGGCTGGGGATATAGCTCAGTGGAATAAGCGCTTGCCTAGCAAGCGCAGGGTCCTGAGTTCGATCCCCAGTACTGCAAAAACACACACAAAAAAAAAAAAAAAAAAAGAGATATAAAATAAGAAGACAAAACAATGACTATTGATTTCTGCTCTCTAAGCACGTATTTGAGGATACCGAAGAAATGTGATTTTACTAGCTAGTTAAACGTGGTAAAATAATGACCAATGATAAAAGGTGAAATAAGCAATAAAGTTTGAGAACATAAATGGTTATAATTATTTTCTGGGGTGTGGATGTGGACCATCATATCAGGGGCTGGATGCTAGCTTTTGGAGTCCTGAAAACTCTCGGTGTTTAAGAAAATCTAAAAACAGCCTTCCCCCAAACAATTAGATGATAATTTTCTTCAGCCACAAACACCAATAATATAAATGCCACATAACTGGACATTGACTCAAGCTGCAAAGTTATCACAGTCAGCAAGGAATTATGCCAAATATCCCTGAATATTTACCTATTGACAAGAAAATATGTCCTTTCCATTTATGGAGATGTCCTGTAATGAAGAAGAGAAATAAGTGGCTATTTTAGTTTCTTTTCTACTGCTATGACCAAATACCTGAGACTGCATAATCTGTAAAGAACAGATATTTATCTCATGGTTCTAGAGGCCAAGGGTCTCAGATTCATGTACTGGCTTTGAGAAAAAGTCTTTTTGCTGTGTTATCTGTGATGGTTGATCCTGCTTATCAGTTTGATTAGTTTTAGAGATCTCTATATCATGCAGTCACACTTCTGGGTGTATCTGGAAGGGTAATGTCACCATTACCCTGGAGACTACGTGGTGCAAGGTGATTCTCCTGGGCTATTTCTTACCTCTCTACTTCCTAGCTTCTATGAGACATGTATTTTTACTCTTTTTTGCCCTTCTACAAAGATATTTCCACCTTGGAACCTTTGTGAAGCATGAAGAGAATTAAAATTTTTCTCTTCTAAGTTGATTTTGAAAGAAATTTTATCCCAGCTATGGGAAAGATGTCTAACTCAGAAAATTGGTACAAGAGAAGTAAAGATCTTACAAAGTTTTTGCCTAGAACTGATCATGTGGTTGAGAAGCTCATTGAACTGTTTTGCAGAAGGAGTTTGGAAAGGTTTGGAGATGTGGGCTACAAAAATCTTAAGAATGTTATAAGCAGAGACTGATTTACTATTCTGGCAACAGCTTAGAAGACCAAAATGCTGGTAGTAACACATGTTGTAAATGTGTACAAAGTTGGGAACAAAGGAAACATTGCTGCTGGAAAGATTAGCAAAAATAATCCAAGTACTTTAGATGAAGAACAAAAAGAAAGACACTTGAAGGAACATCAAAAATCAGTAAGGTCTCAGCCAAGACAGGCTCAAGGATGCAAAAAACATAAACTTGTAATGTTAGAATACATTACTTTGAGCCCTCTTGAGAAGGGTTCAAAGAACACGCAGCATGGGTTCCCAATAACTCATTTCACTCAGCTCAGCCATCCAAGGATTCAAAGGCTGTGAACACTGCAGTCCAAGGCAGGCTGATTACTGCTCCATTGAGTAAAAGACTAAGGCATTGCCCATCTGAGGCTGGATTTTCAGGCATGCAGAATGCAAGAGTTGCGGGGCTATGAAGACTTCCACTCAATTTCAAAGGAAGGCCTTGGAGGCCAGGCGAAGAGCTCCTGAAAGTGCACTGCATAAAACTGTGGCAATGAGGCTAAACCTGAAGTGGAGAACCTAGGAAGTTGGAGGCGTCAGAGATTTTATTCCAGCAATGGGTAAGCTAATACATATCCCACAGCTCAAAGCAAAAGGGCAGGAGATCAAATGAGAGAATATACTCTCAAACCTCCTTGTAGTTTTCATTTGTCTGTATGTGCAGCTAGGACCCTCCTGGCCCAAATACTTCTCATTGCGCCTCACCTCTGCACACTGCTGCACTGGCAATTAAGTTTGTAGCACGTGATTTTTTAAGGGATACACTTAAAGTACAATGATCGCTGTGAGTAAAACTGTACATGTGCATCACTTAAGCCAAGAACTCTGAGTGGAGTTTTTCTTTGTTTGTTTTGTTTTTGAGACAGTTTTGTCTCTTCATGAGTAGTCCAGGCTGGTTTTGAACTCATGATTCTCCTGTCTCAAATTTCCAATATCTGAGACTACAGGAGTATTTAAATAATTAAATTAGAAAAAGCTGTATATGACATTGGCTATGTAGTTTGATTTTTGTCACTGTATATGTGGTTTCCCTGTCAACAAAATGGTTGAAACTTGGAACACAGACAAGGCTGATTATTTATGTATATACCAAAGTCTACATCTACACCTAAACCTACACCTATGTCTACATCTCTATATCTATAGCATCTCTCTGTCTCCACATATGTACATATATGTAAATTGCCTCTACCTGATGTACAGAGAAAATAAATGGATCGTTCTGCTCCAGTTGGGGTCTGATTTGTTTGAATTTGCGGGCCAAATAGATCAGGAGGAAGTATAGAAGTTACTGGAGACCAGTCTTTAGTAAATGACGCTAAAGCCGAAAGCGGGCTAGCTGCAAAGGGAAGGGAGAAACAGAGGGCAGCAACAGCATTCCGCTTGTCCGTTTCACTGTTTATTGAGAATGCCAAGAATATCTGTAGATTGAAAAAGAACAGGGTCAGTAGAGAGAAAATATAAGAAGAACCCTTGGAACAGCGTCCTGGAAAACAGCAGGTCGTGCCTCGCACTGGCTGAGCGATATGAAGTGTGCAAGCAGTTGTACACTATGTAAGTGTACACTAAGCATCTACTCACATCTCCTCTGCAGCATCACAACCTGTGAGCTCGGTAAGATCTGCAGGTATTATCCACACTGTACAGAAAAGGAAACTGACAAACAAGAAGAAGACTGCGGGAAGATTGGATGGCCCTGATTACTTTGTCCTGTCTCATAAACGACAGCCAAGAATAACACAGTTGATACCCTCCCTAGGGGATTAATTAATTGTCATTCTCATAATAAATGTGACATTGGCATGCTGAATCAACTTTGACCAATGAGGAGGGCAGACTTCTGATACTAATTTCGCAGCTTTCCTGTGGCATTGTTACATTACCAAGAGACAATTCTGTTTTTTTTTTTCTATAATACAGAATTTTATATGTTATAACATTACGCTGAACAGTTGCAATCCAAGGTCTCTGGGAGATAAAAATACAAAATATTTATTCTAGAGTGCCTTTAGCATGACCTTTTGGAAAAGTGGAAAAGGAAGTAGATTCAAGAAGAGAAGGAAGGCATTCTCTGATGCAGGCCTGACCACAGAATCTGTGTAATTCATAGGAATTTCTGAAGCCACCATGATGTTTTAGAGTAGATCTCAGTTAGAACAATAGGACTAAGACCCAACATGCAGTTGATGGATGTAGGGACTGCAATTTTGGGACAATGAGATAATAGTCAGGTATATACAGCATGCCAGGATCTGCAGCAAAAAACTCTCCACTGAAAATATAAATGACCAGCATGTGGAAGCATCTCCTGCAGGACTGTGTGGGACAGAATCATATGAAATTGCCATTCTCATATGTCCAAATTTCTTGGAGAATCAACTGTTTCATATGGTTCAGACATTATGTAAAATGTGTAGATATATCATACAGAATCATTTGTAGTATGGCCAGAGTTGGATAGATCAAGTGTATTTTTGAGGACTGAAATGAGGACACAAAACTGAGGACTCTAAATTAAAAGAAGAATAACCATATTAAAATAAAGATGAAAATAAGATCAATGATATAAAATAGGGCTGGGAAGCTAGCTCAAAGCGAAGACCCTGTGTTCAATATCTGATACTAGCAAAAAAAGAGAGAATTTGATATGTTGTTACATTAAAAGGCCTCATTTTAGAGTAGATTATTTGTATGTACCGATAGATACCTTATTCATACTTGTTCTTGTCCAGCACTTCTGAATGTTCATTTAACAAGAGTCCCATGTATATGAGCTGATTTACAATAGACTCATATAGTAAAATCTTTAATTGTGGAGGTGACTGGTATAGACCAGACTATGTGTTTTAGTGGTAGAATGGCTTCATACCTGGGACTCAGGTCCTACCTCTTTTAGACTTACACAGCTTCACTGTTGATAGCATGAGTTTTATGCTGCTGGTGTGATAAATATTTAGTGGCATAAAACAAAAAATTATTTCAGGGTCAGAGCTCAAAGATAATTCCTACGGGGGATGGAAAAGGATGTATATTTTCCAGTTTTTGGTTTCTAGATTTTGTTTCCATAATTACATCCCTCACTGTGATGGTCGAGCCTCTTCTTGAAAGGACTTTTATCCTATTAGGTCTATCTGGGTAGCTGCAGGTAATTATCCATCTTAAGGACTGTTATGTAATTAAATCCGGAAAACAAGTTTTGTCACAGAGGGAATTTTGACAATTTTTTTCAGAAATTACCACGATTTTGACCATTTGTAAACTAATAGTTTCCCTACACATTCTCAAAGACTCTGTGCAAATTGATTACTTTTCTTGGACTTTATTTTTCTTACCTGACAAGGGAATAGATGCCACTAAAATCTTGTGTTTATGAATCTATGACAAATAGCCAACAGTGCTTTCAGTTTTCTGCCTTACTCTAAAATATTAATATACCCTAAGAGGAGCCATGCCAGAGTGACATGTTGTAATAAAGAATAACACTGTCAAGAATAAGGATGTTTTTTAAACAGAAGACTAACTCTAGAAAGAATTGAGAAAGTACGTTACCCTGCTACTTGCCTCACATGACTGCATTTGAACATCTATTATTTTCTGGAGGTCTTATCAATCATACTTACAATTTGTACTTAAAATATCACCGTCTTAATGGTCTCATTTTATAAAATATGCTACAAAAATATCTCTTATCCTGCACCAATTTCCTGGCTTGCTCAACAACTTATAGACGCAAACAAGAAAATTCTTCTCTTTTAAGGTTCTATTCTCCCCTTTTTGCTAATGAAAATAGAATTACTATGGGCCATTATTTTAATTCCCATCACTTGGTTTAGTTCTTTCACTCAGTTTTCCATAGATTAGTTTCATAAGGACAGTTCCTGAGGTTTAGCTGTCACTGGACAAAAATCTATTTTTCCTTTATAAAGGGATAAGACATTGTTACACTTTATTTTATTTAACTTTGACTGTTATTACATGCATTGAGCATATAATGACTTCATACTTTGTGCAGATTGGTACATGCACAAAATGTAATTTACATCTTTGCATTTCCTCAATGCCTCCCTCCATCTCTTGATCCTTTTTCCATTTGCAAAAGATCTTTCGCCCTGTTTCCTATTATTTATATTTTACTCTATTCTTTTAAATTATTTTACTTCAGGATTCTCATTTAAGAAAAAGCAAGCAACTTTTTAGCTCACATGACTGATATTTCACTTAGAATTATGGCCTCAAGGCATATCCATTTTCCTACAAACAACTCAAATTTATCCTTCTTTATTCCAGGTAAATATTCAATTGTATTTAAACACTGCATGTTTAAAAACCTACTGATCTGTGGCTGGACATACAGACCACTTTAATGACTTAAGTTTCCATTTGTTGTGCTGCTGTGAACATGAGTGTGCCTGGATAGCTGTAATATAATGTCTGTTACACTTTAGAAAAGAGTAAAACAACTTCATTCTAAAACTTAGCTTATCTAAAAACAAATGCATACACAGAAAAGAAAAATAACCTAACCTCAATACAAGCATTTTTCCATTCTGCAACTATATTCTGATGTTAATGAATTTGCCCTTCGCAGAAATAACAAAAAAATATATTTTTGACTCCTTAGTCAATAGATTGGAAATGTTTTAGCAGGAACATTCATTCCTTTTGTAATGACGATTTGCTCAAACTGCTGCTGGCCATTCACCATTAATATCAATGAACCTGCATTAGATTCATTTATTTATCTTCAAACTAAAAGGCTGGTAGAGTGAAGGCTGGAAAAAAAAATTGAAATGTTTTATGTGCATGTACTAATTTCGTACAATGAATGGAAACATTATACACTGCAAATTCTTATATCCTCTGTGTAAGGTGTCTCTCCTCCTATTCACAGCATTGCTTAAAATGCATAACAGCAGTAGATACAAAATGCAAAACGTCACATTCCTTGTGAGCTACAGAAATGGAGACTAATTTATAAATGTAAAAGCATGTTTGTTTTTAGTTATAGTTGTACATTTTATTGCCCATCTTATTTAAACTTTTAGAAGAGCTGGAGATCTTTAATAGTATAATCCTCCTTCTTCCGTCATAAGGTGTGTCCTCCACTAACAAAATAATATTCATTGAAATTAGGGAGAAATGAATTCAATAATAAGATTCAAAGTAGGTGATGAATATACTTAAGCAATTTTTCTTTTGTTTGAATTTAATTAGTTTTAATTGCACTCTGCCTTGGTTTATCTAGCAGTGGAGCTTTAAAGTCAGACTTGAAAAGGGAATTCTGAATTACTCTTTCAAGAATATCCCTATGCATATATCAAGCTCAGTAAATTTGAATTTTTCCCTCTGTCAGAATAATAGCAGTCCCACTGCATTAGAAATTCAATTAAGTTACACATTAAATGCATCCTGTAGTCAACTGAATCCAACATGGGTCTGATATTTGTCGATGTCAAATAGAGAAACGAATCAAAGGATACTGAACAAAAGTGACATTTTTGGAAGCATTTCCAGACATTATCTGGCTCCCTTTTATGCCATACTTTCCCTCAACACTCAAGTTCTGAAAAGAGTTTTGGACCTTGCGAAATCATTCCTTCTCTAGTAATGTTGTGCTAAAGACCATATTTTCTCTTTCATAATAAAAATAAAGTTTAATAATTGTAGTAACATAATTGCGGGTGCCATGCTGATGCCTTTGACTGAACATTAGTGAATGTTTTAGTCCCTGGGGCAGAGTGTCCACTGTGTAATTGTGCATTTCATAAACAGGCCTACCTCCCCCAACCTACTTGGGTGATCCCTCATTAAAGCTGAACAAAGTAATACAGAATGAAACATTCCATTTTTGGTAGTCCATTTAGAATGTCTTTCTTTTATGGGACTGTCTGACTTTTTGTAGGATAATAGAACCTAGTGAAAATACATTTGCTGTAGGAGATTTAAGATCCTAGAAAACTAAAACTAAAGTATTTTCCTTTTCATTACTCATAATTCTCTCTCTTAGGATTCATTTCCAGAAATGAAATTATTTGAATGCATTTTTAGGAGCAGAATTTTAAATACCAAATTGATAATACATCATAATATGATTCTGTTCTTCTTTTACTTTCAGGTAACACATAAAGAATATTTTTTTTATTTTTCCTTGAACAGTCTGAATATAATATTTGATGGCTGGATATATTGCCTTGTATAGTTCTGTAGTTATTTGTTTGCTAGTCTATTGCTTTGCATTAAAATACGTTAAATCTTTCAATATATTCAAAATTCTATAGTAAAAATGGCTCTGGAAAAACCTTTTGTTCATTCTCATTTTTTCTTTAGAATGTATCTCCAGAAGTTAATTTGTTGAAACAAAGACTCTAAGTCTTTTGGGGAATCTCAGTGTAATTTTTTTTAAATCCTAAGAAATCTTTTGCAATATACATTTCCATCAGTAGACTCTGAAAGTGTCGGCTCCACAAAACCCTCATCCACGTTACATGTAATCATTCTGAAAATTCACAAATTGTTATTAAGAAGTTAGATTTGTAATCTTTATGTCCCTATCAGGGATGCTGTGCATATCTTGATTTAAAAAGGTGCTTCTCATTGTCTGTGGAAATTAGGAAACCCACTAGTTGAAAATGGCACAAGTCAGAAATGCACTCTTAGGAGTGAATTATAAGGAGACTGTACATATTATAGAGTCATAATTATTTCATTTACATCCTTATATTTCCTTAGTTATGTCTAGGAAACTTCTCAAAATGAAAACAAAACAGTTCTGAGGAAGCATGACCCAGTAGCATTTTGTGAGTCTGTGGTATCACCCAGAAGAATGGTTCCTGCTTTTTTAGGAGGAGCTTCTGGGTGTATCAGTAGAATGTACACCCTTGGCAAGCTGCATGCCGTAGCTACAATACAGTTATACTGCATTCTTACATAGAGCAGCAGAGGAAAGACAAGTTCGCAAGGAAAATTCCTCCCTGAGGAAGGGGGGATGACTTTCAAATAAGAAAGCTCAGTAGTCCCCACACTCACATCTAAACATGACTTCTGATACCTGACTGAGAACATCTTTGTGACATTTTTGAGAAGACTCTACCTCCTTTGTTAGGATTACTTGATTTTGGACTAGGGATATAGCTCAGTGGAATAAGCGCCTGCTTGGCAAGCTCAAGGTCCTCAGTTTGATCCCCAGTAATGCAAAAAAAAAAAAAAAAATAGTATTACTTGACTTTAAGAATGAAAGAGTGGAGAGAATATTAGGTTGACTTATAAGAGAAGGGACCCAATGGGAATTAAAGCAATCAGATATTCTAAACAGTAGAGATGAAAATATGCAGATTTGTCTTACTGAAACATGCTTTGTGCAAATTAGCATTCTTCAGAGAAAATGTGCTACCAGTGATCATTCCAGAATACATGGACCCATATGACATCATGCGAAAATTGCTTTATTACTTCACTAAATCAGAGCCAAAACCCATGAGTCTGTGGGTCACATTTAATCCCACCACTTGTTTAGCCAACAAAGTCTTGGGTGCTATTGTGTTTATGTTTAAAACATTTTGCACCTTTCAAAACATGATATATTTCACAGAAAAATAAAGACAGATTTCTGAATTCTCATGAAAAGCTCAATTACCATGATCTTGAATTTACACACAGGGAAAATTGATGATTGCCAAAAAGGGTCATTCATCTTCAGACTGTAAATATGTTCCCAGTTACCACAATTCTTACACCACTTTCCTCCCTCTCCAATACTGAATTACAATCTATTCTATCCTCCTACCCTTCAAATCTTTTGCTTCTTTTTATTCTCAAACTTTGCAGCCACCTAAGCATATGAGCCCAGACTAATATTAGTGAGTCATTTAACAATAGCTCTGGAAAGAAAATGGTCAAGTATACCAAACATAAAATAATGTATTTAGAGACTGCATCCAGACATGGGTTTATTGGGAATACAACTCAGGCATCATTAGTTAATTTATGTACTATTTTATTTTTCCATTCAATATTTTTAATCAGCAATTACATGCTTGCATCATGCTGGTTTTCGATGCTGTACTAAACACCATGAGTATTATTACTCAGAGAAAATAAGGTAAGCTTGATGTGTAGAACAAAAATACAAGCGACTATGAAATGATGCAAAAGGTATACTGTAAGAGGGCAGTAAACTACTCAAGTCTAAATCAGGTGATCAGATGGAAATAACGCGACTGAAATTTAATTGATAAGAAAATGAACTAAACCCAAAGACATTATATAAATACATCTGAAATATATGAAAGAATACTTGATGGAAAAGAGAGAAGTTAGCAGAAGCAAAACTGGGATTATCCCCTGTACAATGGGTAAAAATTCTGAATAACCCCAGCATCAGCTTTTCCTCTGTTGAACTTCACCTTTGACTTCAAGCAAAGCATCAAGGGCAGCCCAAATAAACTTCTTGCTCCACAAACATTCAGTTGATCAATGGATATTCTTTCAAGTTGCCATTTGTGGTAGATTATATAAGAAGCTGTACACATCCAAGCAACCAGCAAGGATAACCTTCTGCAGTACGGCAGCTCAAGGAGTTGGTAGGATTGCCCCGGCTGGGCAGGAGGCATGCTTCTGCTTTAGTTGTACTCGCTGTGTAGCCACAATGGCAAAACTTTTAGAGACCAAATGCCCAAACTGCAACCCAAGCCCACTCACTTATGGCAAAGTGCCAACACTGCAATTCATCCTGAGTGCTGAGGTTTTAGCTTAGAATAACAGCTCCTACGTTACCATCTTTTGTTTTTAAAGAAGAAAATGGTAACACATGTGTCAACAGTTTGCCACTGCTGCTCTATAACTTTGACCCTTGGTTCAGAAGAAGTAAGTGATATATCCTAATGATAAGACTACTTCCCTATAAAAGCATTTGACACCAGCCAGGTGTGGTTGCCCACGCCTGTAATCCCAGCCCTCAGGAGGCTGAGGCAGGAGGATAGTTGTCAGTTCAAGACCAGCCTGGGATAAAAAGTAAGCTCAAGACCACTCTAAACTGCATAGTGAGACCCTGTCTCAAAACGACAAACTAAAATAAAATAAAAAAAAAAGATTTGACATTTATTTTAGCAAATGTATGCTATTTCAATAGAAATAAAAGAAAACAACGCTAATCCGATTGCCTAAGGATAAACATTAGTAAGATTTTTGTCAATACAAACAAAATTACATGGTGAATTTCACTTTCTGATCCTCAGTAAATCATAACTCTGTATTGCTGCTTCATACTAACCAATATATTTCCAAAATATTATTTTAGTGATGCATTAATATCTAATTTTCCAACTATTTCTTCCTTTTAAAATTTCAATCTGTATTAGAAACAAATACTTAATAAAGTTTTCATAATGAAAAATTTAAAAAGCATTAAGGCAAAATGTAAATTTCAGTGTTAGTTCAGTTTACATGGTGACAAAATTTTCCGAGACAACCTGAAGTTACCAAGAATGAAAGTGAACTAATGAACTTTTATATTCATTTACATCTGGGAAAACTTGAAAGCAAAGCAATTGGCTCATTTAATTATATACTTACAAATATAAAAGAATAAGGAGAGAGAAAGAGAATAACCACTCTAATAAGTTACAATATTTAGTAAAATAGAAATTTTAAATCAAAAGTAAATGCTCTGATGTAGCTCAGGAATTTATAGTTTTTTCCTATATTATATGTGTGATTCAATATGAACATGACTTTTTCATGTATTTTTATTCCTATGAAAGCATAAACAGTTACTGTAAAGTTAATAGCTAATGTTTCTTTGCATGGAAAAAAGCTAAAGTATGCACTATTAGCCTTACCTTGGTAGTGACAACTCTCTATCTAAAAATTCTTAATGGTATTTATAATTTTAAATCAAATTAGTTGACTTTATATTTAGATTTAAGAACATAAATGTCTAAGTAATGTTACATAAGTGAGAAAAGACTGACTACCTTAACTGTGAGATTATGCGCGCATGGTTATTATTAGTTTAAATTTCTAAATTAACTTGTCTGCTACGTGGGATTCAGGCGTTTTGCTAATGCGGCCTTGTTGATGAAGTGTGTTATGCATAGCGGAATGCCTAGGGCAACATTACACTTTATTGACTGGCTGGATTATGATGGTGAAGACAGTAAATCTGTCACAATCAGGAATATTTATGGTTCCATCTACAGACAGCAGAACCAAAAGGACTAGCAGCTTCACAATCACTCTCACAGACATTATAAAAGAGGGAATAATACGTTACTTAGAGGGAAAAAAGCCCTCTGTGAAACTCATTTTTTATCTACTTACTTTTATCTAGCCGATAAAATATTATACACCTACATAAGAGGGTTTAATATCACTAATAAATTAGAATATTATCTAGATCCTTTTAAAAGATGAGGCGCAGTCTATCAAATGTTTCTAATTCACCTTATGAATAATAACAAAGTAAATGCTCTTTCCTAAATGTAAAAATAATTGGTCATTACTATATGTAATTTCCCAGTATTGATGGATTCTTATTCTGTTAGTCAAAATACCTAGACAAGGTGAGATATTATTAACTAGTACAATTAAAAAATGAAGAAAAAATTGCTCTGTACCACCATAGTATAGTCAGATGAGGAATGCTGCAAACAGCCTTCATACTGTCATCCATAAATTCATGACTGATTTATGAAGAGAAGAAATACGAATAAAATGCACATATAAGAAGCCTTGGGACTCCTAAAAAAGGAAAATATCTAGAAACAGTGATAACAAAATCTCTTCCAAAGAAGTAACAGAATGAAATTAGGGTGACAAGCAGAAAAAGAGGAACTCAGAAAGGCAGGTGAAAAGAACTTCCTTTGCTTACAATGAGAGTGGAAGATACAGGTCAGTGACAAAAATTTCAATTATCATGAAGATTATAGCAAAGATGAAAGTTATACTAGCCTGAATTCTCCATCACAACTAGAGTACAGACCTTGTATAACCTCAATAAAACATCTGATCATTAATAAATAATTTCTGAAAATTTATATTCAGAAAACATGTCCAGAAGTTTCAATATAAATAAGATTATCAAAACATCATCAAAGTTAATATTCAGTGAACTATTTAGGAAATTAATAGTTTGGGTATCTTCTAAGCTATGATATCATTAGGTATATATTTTTCTGCATATTCCTTAATACTCACTTTAGAGGAATAAAACATAAATGAAATAAATTTTGTGGATGACCCAGAATCCAGAATAAAAAAAGACAAGATGCAGAAATAATTTATTGTAGTCATATTTTTACTTCATTGTTTTTATACCAAGAGCATGAATGAAAACAGCGGGTAATTGGGGATATATGTAGACCAGAGTAGTCACCGCTCTAAGTAAATTAAACTATGACATTATCGATTTTGTGTAAAGAAATAAGGTTTTGGTTTTGCTGGAAAATTCAAACTCAGGTAGATTCAATGTGTGTGTGTGTGTGTGTGTGTGTGTTTGAGAGACAGAGAGAGAGAGAGAGAGAGAATGAGAGAAAGACCAGGACCATACAGTAACATAACTCCTAGTTATAGTAATATAACTATTATAGTAATATAACTCGTAGAGTAATCTTGGAACTTTTCAGAATTTTACATTGTAAAATACAGGTCTACGTCACTCAGAATTGAATCAAAGAAAAATCAACTATAACTGTTTTGGGAGGAGGGATTTATTATAGAACTCATATGTTACAGAATTATTGAATTAACTGCGCAAATAAATGTCTGCAAGGGGAAGCTGAAGGGCTGAGGAAAAGCCCACAATCATCGTTCTCTGAGCATTGGTGCAAGTGGAGAAGGATGCTGGAGCAGCGCAGGACCGGATGCCACACTGGATCTCAAAGGAGAGAGGGCAGAGATGATCACTGGGCGCTTGTGCCTCTCAATCTGATCAAGGGCTGCAGGTTGCTGTTCATCTGCACAGCCTGAGCTGGACAGAGAGACGAGGGAGTTAGGATAAGCCTAAAACAGCCAACACCTTTTCTCCTGTTTCCCATCCGTGATACCACACCTGAAGACAGCTGAGGGCCCTGCGTCTCTTTCACTTGACACAAATCTCCCAACTACTCATTTGAGCAATGCTCCTTTGGAGAAATTTAGTTTAGCTTAGCCCAGTTGACACTAAACAAAGCCACCACAAAATATCACATCATAATTTGCTTCCAAATTTGTTGCTGGCTCTATTTTTTTTTTTTTTTGATACTGGGAATTGAACTCATGCCCTCAGGCTTGCTAAGGAAGAGTTTATGCTGCTGAGCTATATCCCCAGCCCTACAGTTTCCTTTATTTACATTGTTTTTTTTAAAGGGGCCTCATAAATCTAGTTTATGAATGAATTTATAAATGTTAATCAGTATGGTGCTTGTTATGTACAATGCAAAACAGTAGGCACAGAAACATCCTGACGTCAGGGACCTTTGTGTAATATAAGTCAAGCCTCAGGGTCGGGTTTCACCATATGGGGCAGAGCTCTCAAGAAAACAGAGCCAAAAGTTACAAACTCAGATGCTTTTCAGGGCTAAGCATGTAACTGTAATATGCCAACTGTGTGGGCATAATATAGGAAATGGAGTTGCTTATAAGAACTGAAGATTGTCCTTGCATCTTCCGAGTATGAAATTCAGCTTTTACTACCTGCAACAGGATAGGGGAAATGCTTTGTTTTCTGTAACCTAATAGAAAATCATCATAGCGAAATTCCGTACATATCACTATGATTTGTTTGAATATCACGATAATTAGAGCAATAGAGCATGCATAATGTTTTAACCATAAAAGATGTTTAAAATTGTTGCAAAGTATCAGCTGTAGCTCTAGATCCATGGCTGTTCCAGTCCCATTAGGAGAGTGCATCTCGGCAGCACTGACCAAAACATAGAAAGCTTCCTTGTGTATGTAAATGATTTATCAAAAGATGAATCAATTTAGTAAATGAAAAGTGAAAAGGCACAATACCTTTCTTTTATTAAACTCATTTGACTAAAGAAATCTTTAACTGCCCCACTGCCAAAGTGATGCTTCCTCTGCACAATATTATAAGGCATGAAATTGGGATGCAAACCCCTCTCCCTACTTTTGCTTGTGCATTTACTTTTTGTGCTGCCTACTGATCAGATTCTTCCAGTGCCATACCTTTTAAACCCACAAGCCAGCTGACACAAGCAAAAACTAATTTCAAAAAGCTTGGTTCAGGGGTGTGCACTTCGCTATTAAATCGCCAATGGTTATCTATGGCTCTCTGATAATAACCAAAGGGAAAGAAAGAAAAAAAGACTTTTTGTTCATACTGAGAACTTACTGAGGTGGAAAAAGCTATTAGGATCCAAACAGGGAGGTCTGTTTCCTCTTACTTATTCCAGGTGGCCTTGACTAGATTTGATTCATATCCTAGCAGACTGAGTTTTTGTGGCTTGGTGAAAAGTCTCTGACAGTGAGTAGGACTGCATCACCAATGAACCTTTCTCTAATTTCCATCTCTTCTCTCCCCTGAGACTGATATTATTATGAGAACTTCAAATGCACTAGCTCTAGGTTCTCAAGACTTCTTGATTCTCTGCTGCATGCTTCAACTCTTCCGTTCTTCCACTTTGAATCTCACAGGTTGTTATCTGAGCAACTGTCAGCTCATCACTCTGCTGCTTTTCTTCTATGGGTAAGCTTTAGAAATCCATTGGTTTTATCAAGTGTTGGAGAAGAAAGCCTTGATACTAATGTAAGCCACAACCAACTTGAATACACACACACACACACACACACACACACACACACACACACACACACAGAAGCATACAAATACACCCATGTTGATGAACGTCTCCTAAAAGTCTGAGGTTAATTTGCACTTACAAATTAGATAAGCATGTCCTCTTCCATTAGGTTGTCTCCTCTTTTCAGAAATGGTAACCTTTAAAGTTAATTTGAGTTGAGCTCTATATTTTTCTTTTTGGAAAATTTAAGCAATGATGGATATTGTCACTGTAAAGAAATGATAATTGTCCTTTCTCAAATATCAGTCCACACAAAGAGAAAAATCTAAATTTGTAAGATATCACCATCAATAACCAATATTTGGTGAACAATATGCAAACCTACCTCCCAATGTTTACATACAGAAACACAAAACAGATAATATCATATAAGTATTCTTATGTCTCTATAAATACATAATCTATATAGTGTATGTGCTTATGCAGGATATACAGAGAAACATTTAAAAGCAGCTTGGCTTATTATAACTTGAGTTTATTCAAACAAAAATGAAAGAGAATCAGCAAGTCTTTATGTCAGGAAACCTTTATTTTTCATATTCTCCTCTGTTTATTCATTTTGTGTCTTTCTGGGTAGCAGTATGTATGTGGGTTTTTATACTCACTAGCGTTCATCTTATGTGTTATACGTCACTCTTGTCCAAAATCATATCCAAAATCATTGCTCACATAAAGAGCAATAAAGACTTTTATGATTCCTTTCTTTTACTGATGCTATCATTCTTGTGGAAGTTTTGCTGTACCTCTCAATTGCTCTCAGAATTTTGCTATTTCCCTTTTCTTCCCTTTTCATTGTAATCTGCTCCTGAAAGTTTATAATATTTAGCTCCTTTTAAAGATAGCTTATGGCATGTGTCATTTGCGAGACTATAAAAGTTGTGGTGTGTGCTTTGCACTAGTTTTCTGCTTATGCTCTTTTTCTCATTAAAATGTTTAATTTTTGAAGAGTTTATTCATGGGACTTGTGGTTTCCTTTATATTTGCTAATACACTTGAAAGAGACCAGCTGCCTGCTGGGACATAACACAGAGAATGGAAACTCGGAGTAAGAAATCTTTACTTGGATTTGTTGTCTCCAACATCCTCTCACTGAAGATGTGATTTTCTTCACCCCAGGGAAGAAAGCAGATTTCCCTTTGATTTTGTCCTATTCAAGAGGTCAGTGTCCTAGCAAAGCCCTTTGTGTTTCAGAGTTTACAGACATCAGCATGACCCTCATGGCTTCCCCTTTCTTCCTCATGCTGTGTTTATGTCCCATAGTCATTCTCAGCTAGGACTTTCGGTCCTGGAAAAGAGTCTTGTTGGAACATTTTTACTGTCACCTCACCTCTCTCCTGACATTCTGCGCTATGGAACTGTGGCTCTGTATGGGTATTTCCCACCTTCATCGCAGCCTGATATCCCCTGCTTTAAATCAGAGCATGGTTGAATATGCCGTTCAGGACAGTGACCCTTGCTTTGTGGGAAATCTGTATGTGGCTGGCCATCCAAGGTGCTGTGTGTAAGTGCCCGGTGCACTCTCTTGTCACACACATTAAAATATCTTGTAGATGCACTTCAAGGTTACTGGCTTCAGCCTACAGCAGTTCCCTCACTTTGTCAATTCTTCTTGGTCCCACTGTTTTGCTTATTTATGATTTATTGTGTCCTTCAAGGAAGCAGTGAAACTAGAAGGGCCCACTACATGATCATTCACAGGCAATTAATGAGACACTTTCAAATAAAGAATACAGCTCAAGTATAACTCAAATGTATAATTCAGCTTAATTCCGCATACATCTACTGGAAACCTACTGTGTTGTAGTCACTGGAGGAAGAAAACTACAGTTAGGAACGAAAAGATGGGACAAGGTTTTCCAGAAGATACTGGACTGTGACTCCAGAAAATAGGCAGAAACATTGTGGAAATGGTCACCATAACAGCACTTCCTAGCAAGCCCGATGCTGCCCCTTTTTCTTGCTCTGTTAAGGCATTTGTTGAAATATGTGCTTCTCCTTTATAGCCATGGAGGTTCCAGGAACATTGTGGCTGTCAAAATCTGCATACACTCCAGTCCCTCTTATGAAGTGGGGTAGTATTTGCACCTAATCTGCAGACATTCTTTCATATGTCATGTATCATATCTAGATTACTCAAAACACCTCTTACAGTATAAGTGCTATGGGAATAGCTGTAACACTAGGTTTAGGAGAGGGTGCGGATTTTATAAATCCTCTATATTTTCATTACTGGAATTAACACAGTTCAACGGATTGTTTTCATGTACCTTAGTGAGTTTTAAAATACATAGCTAAATGTATTCATCACAATCCCAGTGTAAAACAAACTGACCTCTGAATTCCCTTTAGAGTTAGAACACCACTCCTGTCCCTAACTCCTGTCCTCATTCGTTGG
Source organism: Dinomys branickii (assembly GCA_004027595.1). Classification (NCBI taxonomy): domain Eukaryota; kingdom Metazoa; phylum Chordata; class Mammalia; order Rodentia; family Dinomyidae; genus Dinomys; species Dinomys branickii. The sequence goes on along the minus strand of PVLD010014590.1, from coordinate 23,128 downwards.
TTCTTGTTCACTATGTGTACAACTGATATATAAACGACATCCTATATTACACAAGCTTTAGAGACAAGCGTTTTCTCATATCAAAATGTTTTTGAGATTCAATTAAGTTGTACATGAATAATATATTCCAGTCAATTGCTGAGTAGTGTTCTTTTGTAAAGATGCACAGGCAGTTATGTCATCAGTGAGAGACACAGAGGTCATTTCTGTTTATTTTTATTGTTTTTGCTGTTCTGGAAATCACACATACAGCTAACCTGAACACTCAGTACATATTTTTGTGTGAATATATGTTTTCTTTTATTCAGGGTAATTAGCTGAGAATATGAGTACTTGAATACACAGCAAATACTTGCTAACTGCAAGAAACTAACCAAGGGGAAAGTGTATTCTGGGTTAATAACAGAAAAATGATAACTGTGAGTTGAAACACTGTGTCAACTGACATATCCATAAGGCAGAACTTTGCCGAAGGAAAATATGTAGTTGAGTGAATCTATAAGAGTATAACACAGAAAAACTTGAAAATTTTTGCTTATATTACCACCTGCTGTGAATACCTCTCGAGTGAGCGCAATATTCAGTGATACCTAGAATTGTCACTGTGATGGCAGAAACTGCCAGAGAAGTAGTTTCAGGAGCAGCCATCTCACTTTGGAGGAGTAATCCATTGCATTCATTGCTGCAAGCATGATAACTCCAAAGACTATCCATATTTTAATATAACATCAAGTTGTTGACTTTTATTGGCAACAACAGTAGTTTCTCATTCTTGAGCAACGACCACTACATTTAGAATACTCTCATCTCTAGTTAGAGTCAGAGCTACATTGCATATTCAGTTTCAGGGTGTAGTAAAGAAAACACCTGACAGGGGCTGGGGATATAGCTCAGTGGAATAAGCTCTTGCCTAGCAAGCGCAGGGTCCTGAGTTCGATCCCCAGTACCGAAAAAAAAAAAAGAAAAGAAAACACCTGACAAAGTTTTAGATGCATCAGTGAGAGGAAGGCTGTACTGGTCACTAATCTGAATGAATATTGCATGTTGGGATACTAACAAGGAACCATTTGTTTCTATTATTTGTAGAGAAAGTGAGCATTAACTCTGCACTAGATGGTAAGAATTAATGAAAATTTTATAATTTATACACAATATTAGGAAATGTGTACTTACAAAGAAGAGGACTGAGGTCATTAATACCACCTTTTAAGTGGTGAAAGAATACATTTTAGTGTATCAATTATTGTTACCAGTAGTGATGGTTAATTCTTAAGTAGTGCAAATTGCATAGGAAACATGCACCTCTTCTATCAGCACTCACAAATTCATGTACCCCTTGCAACGATCCATGACAGAGATTCATTCTATCTTCACCTGCAAGTTTTTCATGTACAGGTATAGAATCAGAATATCAGGGCACATATTTTCTATGTAATTCGTTGAAGATCATACACATAGAAAGTTTAAAAAATGAAATCCAACCAACATGAGTCCAGAATTGCCCATTTTCATCCGTCCTGTTGCGTGACTTCTGATTTTTCAGTTTTTGCAGGGTAACCACTGCGGTAGTCATACTCCACAATGACCATCAGTGACTCACATGGCGTCTGTAGTCCCTTCCCACCTTGAGGACAGCAGTGCTGTGTAACCAGGTTTGATCATGAAGTGTCAACTTCACTTAAAAATATACAAGTATCTGGTAAAAACACATATTTTGAGTATGTTTTGTGAATATATTGGCTTTTAAATCAGTGGACAGAATAAGGAACATCTGTCCTCAATGTGGGCATTCACCATCCAGTGCGCTGAGGGCCAATGAGAGTAAAATTCACCCTCTTTGTTCTAGAACTGCAGCGCACTCCTCCCGCCTTGGACATCAAAACTCCGGGTTCTCTAGCCTTGGAAGTGAGACTCACACCAGTCGTCCCTTGAGGATTCAGGACTTCAGTTTTGCTGCCCTTGCTGGCTTTGGACTTAGACTCAACCCAGGCTTCCCTGGTTCTCATGCTTGCAGACTGCCTGTTGCATGGTTTCTGTGCCTTCATAATCACAGGAGCTGATTTCCCTAACAGAATCCCTTTTCTATCACCTGGCTATCTACCTATTTCCCCTCTCTCTCGCTTGCCCTTGCTCTTTCTTCCTGGAAGACATTATCTAATCCATCAACTGACTGTGTTATTTCCACAAGTATATTTCTACCAAGTTAAGTCACAAGTAATATTTTGGTCCCTGCCTTGGTCTCTTAGATCGAGTGCTACAGATGCAGGCAGTTTCTGTATTGTAAAGATGGCTAAAAAACCTAGAAGAGAGTCTCACATGGAGACAAAACAACTTGGAATGCCAACTTGCCAAACTTAGGTTGAATGGCTTGAAAATTGAACTTCCAGCCCCAGCCAAGGCGTCAGATGCCTGCAGTTCTTGATGAAATTTGGTTTTAGGCTCATGAAAGTCCTAACTCAGAACTGTCCAAATAAACTTCTCCCAAATTCCTGAAACTGTACAATATAGTATATGACACCATGAGCAATAATGAATGATTATTATTTTAAACTATACCTTTGGAGTAATACTGTTCACTAAAATTAATTTGGGGGCAAAATGTATGTATGTGTGTGTGTGTGTGTATATATATATATATATATATATATATAGTCATTATACATATATAATGACTTTGTTTAATAATTTTATATTTTTTCTGATGGCTTGTAGCTTTACATTTTAAGGCAAATAAAACAGTTTTATAACAGAATACAATCCAGAACAAAGCTTTCATTGCGAATATAATGAGAAAACTAAACTATAAATCAATAATGAATAAATATAAAACAGAGAGCATGGGATATAAGCAAGCACCCCTTTGGAGATGAGGAAGACGATTGAAGGAGAAGGGCTGAGGCCAAAATAAGGAGGACAAGAGGCCCAAAGATCACTGAGATGACACTGTGTGCATGCAACAATCCCCCAACACAAACAGCACTGTTCTGTTTTGCAGATGTACATCAATAAAAAAATGTAATAATTGTCTAATATCGCAGGGCTGTTAAAATTTTAGTTCCAATGGATTTCTGTTTGTTTAATGTAATAATTGTCTAATATTGCAGGGTTGTTAAAATGTTAGTTCCAATGGGTTTCTGTTTGTTTTTAAACTCAAACACTTTCTAAAATGGAAATTCTATACTAGAGAAACCAGCATGGTGAGTTGTACCTTGGAAAGTGAGTTTGATTCCTTCATGTAACACAACACCAAGTGGGGCCTCTGTACCACAAATTATGAAAAAGTGGAAGTTCTCATTCTTAGCCCTCCTCTTTTCACATTACTGTTGTCTCTCTAACAGAAATTTGAGCACATTTTTTCTACTACATTTTTATCAGCATCCAAGTTTAAAATTGTGTCTTCTACCTTTAGAAACAAAAACATCTATCTTAACTATACAAGAAAATGAATAAGAATTTCAAAATCATAAGTGAATAAACAAATAATCTGAATGAGCACTTCCTTAGGAAAAACAACAACCAAAAAATTCAGTCCCTATGTCATGTGCATTTTCCAGGGAAGCAGCTGTGGAAAGATTATTCATGTCAAATGCTCTTCTGAAACCATGCCATCCTCCGTGCAATCAGGACTCGGTTCAGAAAATTCGTGCCGACATCTACAGCTTCAGAAGTTTTACCACAGAAGCTTAGAGATGTCATGGTTTCTCTTGTATGACAATCCTAAAAAATAAATAAATGAGATAGACATAGATAGACCATAGAAAACAGGGAGACAGAGGTTTTACAAAAGGGCAGCAGGAAAGGAAGTAGAAGAAGAGAGAAGCAAAGATAGAAAAGGAGTGAAAAAAATGAATAATGTGCAGGAACCAAGTCCCCAGAAAGAGTGCAATCACCGTGTGCTATAAACGTGCACTCATAAAGGAAAAGGAATGACTATCATCAAAATATGGACCAATGACAAATGCTGGCAGGGCTGTGAGGAAAAAGGAACCCTTCTCCACAGCAGGTGGGAGTGTAGACTGGTGCAACCACTATGGAAATCAGTGTGGGGATTCCTCCAAAAACTAGGATTAGAGGTCCCATTCAATGCATTGAAAAGAACAGTTAATGCCTAATTGTTCTGTTGATCTTGCATGCCTCTGTTTGGTGATCTGAGCGACCACTTTGATGATAACAAGATATAATGTAACAACTATTGTCAATTTCCTATCACGGTGTTTTGAAATTCTGTATTTTGATTATTTTTTGTGGTTTCGTTGTTTACTTTGTTTTCTGTTTGTTTTTTCTCTTTAAAATGATAAATAAATAGTCTCCAAAGTTTTCCAAAAGCCATCAATATTGTACCATTGATAATCAATTCTTGCATTGGAAGAGGGATTCTACTTGTTTAATGACTCATTTAGAAAATGCAGTAACTAACCCTTTATCCAGTGTAGCTTTGTGCAAGGGTTGTTTCACCCACTCGGTAACATTTGGCAGTGTCTGGGACTATTTTGGGGTTCTACAACTGAAAAAGAATGGTGTGATCTGGCATCTAGCAGGGATGCCAGGGATATGGCTCAATATTCTGGAACTTACAGGGAAAATGACAACAAAAAATAATATCAAATGTCAAAGGCCAATAGTGGTGACACTCTTAAAAAATGCTGAGCTAAAAGTTCTATGTTCCTGTCAGCTCCAAGGCATATTCCTCGATTTCACTGATAAATGACAGGAATAGATATTTTTCTTTCTTTTTCTTTTTTGGTACTTTTTTGTACATTTCATTTTGCAAAGAATAGCCTGACAGAATAACAGGGCCAAGTGAATTATGGCCTTGAATGTTAAGATATAGCTGTGATGTAGCAGCAAAATTTTAGGAAAAAAATGCAGATCTAGAAAGGTGCCTCTAAAATATGACAATTCATTTTCTATAACGACTTTGCTTTTTAAAAATTTATTCTAAAGATAAAAGAACAAAATCATCTTAACACACACATATATTTAGAATATGTCACAGTTGTGGTATTTTTACATAACGGAATATTACTCAGCTATAAGCAAAGATAATCTTTAGGCTTTTATAGGAAAATGGACACAACTAGAGATCATACTCCTAAGTAAAATAAATCAGACCTGCATGTGTAAACACCATGTTGCCTCACTAGTGTAAGAACCTGAAAGAGTGAATAAAATCTAAAAGGCACAATAGACATTGTGAAAGGAAAGGAAACTGCTCAAAGGGAAAGAACAACTGGGATGAGGGAATAGAGAAAAGAAAAAAGGGGAAAAATATGTATAAAGCCAAGAGGTGGCTTAAATCACATAAATCATAGATCAATGTGAGAACTTGAAGCATTGGCTAGGTTAAAAAAGTAAAACTTAAGTTAAAAATAGATTAACTTTTTTCTTTCAGTTCTTTAATCAACCAAAATATGTAAAACAAATACTACAGCTGACCATTTTTGTAGCATTACGTATAATATTCAAATGTGATTTTCCTCTAGAGTTACATTGACATTTTGGAAATATAGAATCATAGGTGTATTCTCTCTTTATGAAAATGTTCTATATTTCTAATAGTGTTTTTGGATGATATTATATGAACTATAAAATACACTTTTATAAGTAGCAATTTGCGCATTAATAACATGAAAGCTGTTTTAAATTACTTTATGAGCATCAGATTTTTAACTCAAAAGGCAAAAATAAAATATGTTTCTATTTCTTAGGCAAAAAAAAAGGAAGGCCCATTCATCTCAACTATTTCACTTCTGGGTATTTTTCCAGAATTGAAAACATCACACCACAGTGATTTATGTGCACCCATGTTTATAGCAGCACAATTTGTAACAGCTAAATCTTGGAAACAACCCAAAGGCCCATGAACCAAGGAGTGGATAAAAAAATATGTGGTATCTTTATACAATAGAGTATTACTTAGTTATAAAAAAGATAAACTCAAGGTTATATAGGTAAATGGATGCAATTAGAGATTAAACTCAGAAATGAAATAAATCAGACTCATATGTGTAAACATCATCTTGTCTCTCTACTTTAAGAAACTGAAAGAGTACATAAGATCCACAAGATACAACAGATACTGTAAAAGGGAAAGAAACTGCTCAAAAGGAAAGAACAACTGGAATGGGGGGGAGGAGATAATAAGGAAGTTTGTATATGTATATGTATGTGCATATGCACAAGATAGCTAAGATAATTGTACTACTAAATGTTATTAGTTCATTGAAAGGAACAGCTAGTGCTTCTATGTTTGATTCATTTTTGCATGCCTGTATCTGTTTATCCAAGCAACTACTTTGAAGATAACAATATCCAATACAACAACCATTGTTGATTTCCTATCATCTTGCTTTGAAATTCTGTATCATTTTTGGATTTTTTCTTTAAAATTAAAAATATAAAATCCCCTATAATAGGTACAGCCTTGATAGATAATCTTCCCCAGGACTGTTGTACATGCTCTTGACTGCTTTAACTAATATATTATGGTGAGTGTAATTTTATGCAGTCTCTGAAGGATGTCAAGTAAGTTATGATATTTTCGTTCCTTCTGTTTGTACACATCCACCATACTGTGAGGAAACTCGAGGCACATGGGGAGATCACATATCTATGCCCAGGCCAACACCTCTGTCAAGCTTTGAAAGTGCAATTGTGATGAGCTGCCAGCCATTTGAATGAGAAAGCCCTGCAAAGATTACCAATAGCAGTTGTTTTAAGACTATAACAATCGCAGCTGTTTTAAGACTATGACATATCCTATAGGGGAACCATTAAGTTATCCCCTGCTAATCCCCAAAACTATAATAACGAATGACAGAAGCTGAAATAATATTACACCCTGATGTGCTTTTTGGCTGTAAACCCTATATCTACAGGACTTTGAATAACTGTTGCTCTTACTCTATTAAATAAACACTTAAATTGTGCCTTACTCTTCCGTGGAGCTAACGGGATCTATACCAAATAAAGATTCAGTTCCTATTTGACTACAACGTGAAAAATGAATACGCTTATTAATAGAAGTGCATGTTATACCTTGAGAAGATAAACTTTAGTGTAATACCTCAGACATACATCTTAAATAGCACATGGTTTCTCTTGTAAGAGAAACACAACGTAGAAATAGCAAAAGAAAAGATAATAGGAGATAATAAAGTCTTTGGAAATAAGGGAAGAGGACCAAGAGATCAAGAAAAGGGGAAGAGCTGGGGATATAGCTCAGTGGAATAAGCGCTTGCCTAGCAAGCGCAGGGTCCTGAGTTCGATCCCCAGTACCGCAAAAAAAAAAAAAAAAAAAAAAAGAAAAAAAAAGAAAAGGGGAAGAGCATGGGGCTGAAGGGGGTAAAAATAAGGAAGAAGATTTGTGATGTCTCTGTTCCAACCCCCCAAGAGAAATGTTATCATCTGTGCTGCAAATAAACACCAATCATAAAACTGAGAAAAATCGATACACAGCCATTTAAATAAAGACAAAAAGCCTTTTAAGAGATTATATTTTCTAACAGTTTGCTGTAATAAACTTGGGGTAACTTTGATGTAGAAATAAATAACCAAACTTTTTCCCCATTTTAGTTTCAATTAGTAATGTCTCGGGTTCATTGTTAGCTTTATTTCATAGCCATTTCTATGAAATCACTCAGCAAAAACGAGCTGATATTAATCCCAGGATATTGGCACGTAGAGCCTGACATTGCTTTTCTTAGTGATAAAATTTGAACTTTATATAACCTTTCAAAACCATGACTTCATGGCTTGAAAAACTTAAAAATATATTACTTGAAGTATTCTTGACTCCAAAATACTATTGCTTACTTCAAGGGGAGGTTGAATAGATGATGATGACAGATAGATAGATAGACAGACAGACAGACAGATAGATTGATGATGGATAACATAAGTATATACCAAGAAACTATATATATTATATATGTAGTGGGAGTAAACACACACACACACACACACACACACACACACACACACACATAGTTATTTGTCAACATTGAAAATCAATTTGTCTCAAACATACCTCATGTTTCTGACTTGTTTTGAATAAAGGTCATCAGCATGTGTTCTTCGGTTGAACAAAGCCTTTCCCCTCTCGTGATGTCTTATCTTTATTTTTTAACTCATGGCACAATCTCCTATGTAGGCACTTGAGTTTATGAATACTGCTATGAGGAAATCCGTAAAACCATATGAAACATTATTTTTAGTCCACTGGGAAAGTTCGTGCCACAGCTTCTCCAAAAGGAATTATTTTTTCTGTAAAGTAGTTCATCTGGATTTGACATAAATCAGTAATTGTGGCTTTCAATTAATTTATTTACCCATCTAATCATACTCCCTAAATATTTTTAGAGTTCCTCCATATGTTACCTATTGGTTAGACACTCTTCTCAGTGTCAGACCATCACTGTACAAATATCAGTTTTATCTCAAAACACTAAACCCCATTCTTAGGCATTCAAAGGTACCGCAGGCAGAAAGCCAATGGTACTTTCTGCTTATGACCGGGAAAAGTCATTCCAGCTATAGAAGTAAGGTCTAATCTAAGCCGCTGATGCTTTGTGGAAGGTTCTACCGGATAGAACTGTTCTATATTCATTTCATTCAATATGGTAGCTGGTGGTCACCTTTTGCTAGTGCAACTGAGGGTATAAATATTTAATGTAACTTGATTTCAATTATCTTCATATTATATTAGTCACTTGTAGCCAGTGGCTAAAGACTGAAGAAAAGAGATTTGAGCTTTATTAACTTCTCCATGAACTCAGAGTAAGTCCAGTCCACACTTACACTACCACCAGTCGCAGTGCTCATTTAGACGTGAGATGAATGTTACAGAGAGAATACTGATGAAACGCATTGGCCACCATGACAGTGGTCAATATCAGCCACTGAGTGATGTGAGGAAATGGGACAGGAATCCATCATTCATGTGTCAGCATCAGTTCTGACCCTCAGAGACATGAGAGAAGGTTAAGAGTTAAAATGACCCCCTGTACATTTTGTTCCCAAGTGAGAAAATTAACTCCCTGTAGAAGTGACTTGTCCAAGAATGCCTTATTAGTCGATGGGGAGAACTGGCTGGAAATACAGGTCTGTTGGCTTTAACCCAGGATGGTTATTATCATGGCTGTTCAGAAGCATATTCCAAATGTTTTGGCTAACCTGAAATGTTATCTTTTAATCCATTAATTATAACTATCCACCTACTACTTTTGAATAGCATTCAGTTTGTGTATTGTAATTATTGAGAATTCCCCCATGAAAATAGCAAACAAAAATAATAAAACAAATGCTTTCCTATGTGCACTTTTTTAAATTAGAAAAAGAATCTGAGGTAACTAGACAGGGAGGCAGTTCTGTCATACGCTAACCTCTTAGGTATAGGCAGCTTGAGAAACACACTTCAGCAGAATCCCAGTGATGCTGTCACCCTGGCGACAGCCAGGATTGGGAGAGGCTTTTAGAGGAACAGGCAGGAAGAGACACTCAGAGCTCTGTTCTACATGTACAGCCATCATTTGATGCTATTTTATGTATCGCTGCTGCAATTTCTGATCATACAAGTGCAAAATATAGCAGTTTTGACAACAGCTCTGTACCAAAGGTCTGGTAGCTTTTGACTACATTTCTTTTGTGTGCCCCCCTCCTTTTTGTTTAAATTAGAGGCTGTATAGGAGCTGGAGCGATTTTCTCTCAGTTAGGCACAGCAAATGCTTTAAGTATTGCATAAGTGTTGATTTCAATCAAATATGATATTTCACTTTTAATTGTTTCATCGTATTATAGCAGCAAAAGGCACATTAAAACTACGGACCTCCTTTTGTTTGTTAATGTCCTTAAGTCAAAGACCTTGATAAAGAGAGCCACTGCGTGGGAAATCCTTTGTGTCTGCATGGAACGTTAACTGTAAAGAGCAGTTCATTCAAAAAATACTAATTATGCACATTTTAATATACATGGAGCTCCACAAGAGGAGTTATCCAGGATATAATGAAATGCTCACATTTGCTTAAAATGTATTTTAAAAATAATCAATGTGTATATTTGACTACAGGAGATCCTAACTCCTTATTTTAAGAGATGGCATGAAAAAAATCATTTTTTTATACTTTAGGCTTAGCCCAGTGTCAGGCACAGGGAATCATGAACATTTCTCAAAAACCCGGTTGCTTTGATACATGTCTAATTCTTATTTTCAGAGTGATTATTATCTTTGCAAAGAGCATTTAAATATAATTGTATCCCACTTGATGATTTTTAACTCTTCTGCCTCTGAATGTTTTATGAGTGAATGAATGAACTGGAAAGCATCATTGATCTTACTCAGGAATCCATTCATTCAGCGGAACTCCGAAGCTGTGTGCTCAACAGATCGCTTTTTGTCTCCCGATGCTTCACCTAAGTTAGCAGTGGGAAACCTTTGGAGAGAAAATGCAAATACATGGTAGCTCTACAAGAAGAAATGAGACAAAGCCCAGGTTGTGAAGTGCACAGCACTAAGAAAGTGGCACTCGGCTCATTTTTATGTCTTGCCCTGAGAAAGAATAGGCGGCTTAAATTTAGGTCTCCCAGGGCAACCGGGATATGAATTAACTCAGTACCACCTACTCAAGCTAATCTCTGCCATCAGACTCACGATGCCTCCCATGTAAGGATAATGCAATAAAAAGAATGTAGCTCTGGGGCACGGTTATAATCTGCTTATAATTTGAAAACCTCATTTTAAAAAAGTAAATTTAACTTCTACTTGACTATGGCAGCTACAGCTACCTTCTGGAAAGAAAAAGTCTCATCTTCACAAAGCAATATTTCTTAGTCTCAAACTGAACGAAAAACATCTGCAAAAGGAATCTGTTGTGGTTACAAAGCATTTTCAATGTTCTAATATCTTTTGTTGATACGTCGCACTTTGTAAATTTTCCAGATACTAACGTCTATGTATTGCTCTCTATTGTGAAATTATATAAATTAGCTCCTCTCAAGTCTTTCAAAAATTCTTATCATTTTGATACCTATTGTTCAACCTCTTTCTCCCTACTCCATTTACCCTTTACTGCCCCTAGTAGCCGATAGTCTATCTTCTACTTTAATGAAATGAATTCATTTAGCTTATACATATAAATGAAAACCTGAGAGAAATGAGTTCTAATGTTCTACGCTAGAGAAGCGTAGCTGTAGCTCATGACAACTGACTACGTATTTTATAAAGAACTAGAGGAGAGGAGATGGAAACTTCCCAGCACAGAGAAATTATAAATGGTTACAGAGAGGGAAATGACTACCCTAATTGAGTCACCATACATTGCAAGTGTTTAAAAAACTGTTACACTATATTCCATTATTGCATGCAATTATTATGTATATACATTTAAAAACTAAAGTGCAAAAAATTAAAAATAATAATGGATGAAGAACGTTCCCATAAGTGGAATTTGTCATTGCAAAAAAGGACTTTCTTGAAGCAAAGTTCACTTCCACATCATTACATCTCGCATTTACCTCATTTAAAACATTAATGCTGGAAATATTATTTAGTGGTCTGTATGTATTTATTCATAGTACATTTTATATTATCATTTCTTTACAGTTCTTGGAACAATTGCAGAGGCAGTGGTGTTTAAATGATCAATTTACTGGAAATGCAGGAATACATTTTCCTTGAAGTAATATTTATGAATTATACTGGAGTTTCAGTAGCCCATTAGATACTTTCCTTTTTTCTTTGCATGTGCTTTTCCCTTGTTTCGAAAAAATGCAGATTAATTAATACCTATGTAAAAAAAGATATATAAATTTTGTGTTTGTGCAGAGCACACTCCATATAAAACTCATGTAACTATAGCTGTGATGATGTGACTACCTACCCTCAGTTTGCCTGTTCATCAGTTTTCATAGTCATATCATCATAGGACTGTGTGCTTTTCCAGTTCTGAAGCTCACATAGGGTCTATGTGTTTGTTCTCATAAGCTATGTGTTATAGTTTACTTCAGCTGTGCTTTAAAATGACACATTTTCTTCCTTCTCCTTCCCTGCCTTTCTTCTTTGCTTATTCTCTTCCTTTTTCCCTTCTTCCCTTCCTCCCTCCATTCTTTCCTTCCTTCATTCCCTCCTTCCCTCCTTCCTTCCTTCCTCTCTTCCTCCCTCCCTCCCTTCCTTTTACATACAGTCTCCATCAACAGAGACTCCTAATGCAACATAAACTCACTCTGGTTCACTGGGCAAAAAGAAGAAAGTTTTCTTAAAAGAATATTAAATATATATATATATATATATGGTTTAATATTCACGAATAAATAATATTAAGTGATTAACAATGTATTTTATATCCATGAATGTAAACAATTTTATTATCTGATCTCAAAAGTGCTAAACTGATTCATATCATCTAGGAACATTACAATTCCAATTTGCCCATGACAGTGCCAAACACTGATAGTATGAAATATTTTAATTTTCACTTTTATCAACTAAAAAGTCATTACTTGGCTGGGGATATAGCTCAGCAGCACAAGTGCCTGCCTGTCAAATGCGAGGCCCTGAGTTTGATTTCCTATACTCCAAAAAAGTCATTATTAATTTTTAAATTTGATTGAGAATAGACTGAATATCCATTTTTATATTTATAGAGTGATTATCTTATGTGAATTTTCTAGTGTAGCATATGTATATTTCTCTATGGGATAATTTTGTGTTATGTTAATTGGCATATGTTTCTCATGATCTCTAAGTATAATTTTATATCTGTCATATATGCGTTAAAATATAACTTTCATTCAACTATAATTAATTATGTTGTTAGTGTGAAGTACAGATAAATTTAAATAAATTTAATTTCTCCACATGATTATGCACTTGTCCTAGCATCATATAATTGAGCATTTCATTTTCTGCTAGTTGGTTGGAAATAGTTGCACTGCATATAATTTTCTTTTCAATTTCAAAAACAATCACTAGATGGTCCTGCAAAGCCATGTGAAGAAAACCAAGTTCAGCAATCCCTGACTTTCAACTTGAACTGTACCTCCTCTGACAACATGTTTTTAAAGATCCAAGACAAACCCTTCTCTCTTCTCTTTATCTTTCTTTCTTTTTTTTTTTTTTTTTTTTTTGTGGTACTGGGGATCGAACTCAGGACCCTGCGCTTGCTAGGCAAGCGCTTATTCCACTGAGCTATATCCCCAGCCCCTCTCCTCTCTTTACCTTGAGGCAGCCTGGAATTCAAGTAAAAGGAAACACACTGTCAGATAGGATGGGTTTTGCATGGGTTTTTCCCTCATTTGATGTAGAAGCTTTGAGCAAAATGAAAAATAAATCTATAATTTTTACATATCAAATGCTATATCCTTCAAGACTGTTTAATGAACATTTTCTCACAGATTTATGAATCAAAACTCATTCCAATATATTTCAGACCATGCATGGTTCTTCAAAGGATATATCCAAGGAAAGAGATATAAAATATCTTTCCTTATATTAGATCATAAGACTCTGGCAAAACACAAAGCAGGACTTAAATCAGTAACACCACTAAAATATATTTTATAGATCTGTTATTTCTCATGAATTCTTGTTAGCTCTATACTTAAATTAACAACGAAAGAAGTATATAGAAATCATTAAACTTGTTACTTGCTCTGTGGTCATCACAAGTACTTATTTTTACCTGTTATTTCATAAAAATAATTTTATTTACAAAGCTGTGTCTTTTATTTATTTATTTTTTAAATTTTATTTTAAAGACAAAAGAATGGAGACATATGACAAAATTATACACTATATAGAAGGGAATTAGCACTGGATGTTGTATTACATAATGTTATCTTCACATTAGTTAACACAAAAACATTAAAGAAAAGATAGTAGGGAATTTGCACTGAATGCTGTATAATATAAAGTTATCTTCACTTCTGTTAATACAAAAACAATTGAGGAAATACAGAATTATAGAGAACATAGAAGGGAATTAGCTCTGAATGCTGTCCTACATAATGTTACCTTCACCTTTGTTACTCAGTTACACAGATGATGGCCCAATTGATCATTCAATTTTTCTCCTCCCTTATCTCCGTTGCCCCACCACTCAATCAGTCATCTTCCCTGTGATAATAACTGTACTTCTGGGTTTATCTATACCCCTGGACTCTCGCCTTGGGAAGAGATATAGCTACCTCAGACTATACTATAATATACATGGGTGTATACAAACTGCCATGGTCGCATGTGGAAGAGCACATATGCTCACAGCAGACCGCCTGGCTCCACGCCATCGCCATGCTATGGGTGGTCTCAGTGGAGCCCTCAGTGGAGCAGCCACAGGGCCACAGTGTAGCAGCCGGGGGGCCCTCAGCAGAGCAGCCGTGGGGCATGTGCCCCCGTCGGGGCCCCCTCAGTGACCCATTTGACTCTGTCCCGTTGCCTTGATGCCAGAGGCCCTTTCTTCTCCTCCCACCTCCTTCTGATCTCCAGCATTACCGTTCCCCACCCTTTTCAGCTGGGCACCAGACAAACTTACGATGCTTGGTATAAGGGCTTGAAATCTCTCTGGCCTATTCTCACTGTGTTAGTTCAGGGTATGAACTAAGACTAAAGATTAGTTCTAGAATAGAGTTGGAGGATTTTTCTTGCATCTGCTGTATGGAGTATGTTGTTGTTTTTCAGACTCCCAGTCTGCTGCTTTTCATCTAATCTGTCGCTATGGGTTCATGCAAGGTTCATATGTGCTAGCTGTAAGGTGACCCTCTTGGTGCTCACATTAATAGTTCGGGGTGAGTCCTGAAGTCTGTGAGTTCATCCCATTGTTGCCAGGAACAGTAGCCGCTTGCCCAAGCCCTTGAGACTCCAGGTGCTCCCAGAAAGAGTTCAGGGTGGGAGCTGAAGCCCAGTAACTCAGTTCATGCTTCCTGCCTGATGCTGGAGTGAGAAGGGCATGGGGCCGTGTGATCCACCTCCATCTGCAGCTCTCTCTTACTGTTGTGCCCCAGTTCCCATTTGTTCCTTGGCTGGATCCCTGGGATTTGCTGTGGCTCTGGGGTCGTTGCCAATGCACCCCAGCGCTCCCCACTGGCAGCCACCCACACCGACACATAGACAATTAAAGAACTACAAAATTATACAGAATAAAGAAGGGAATTATCTGTGAATGCTAATTTACCTAATGTTACTTTCCCAATTATTACTCTTTATACTGGTGGTGGCTCGCTTGGAAATTCAAATTCTTTCCTCCCTGATCTCCGTTGCTCTACCACATACTTCTGAACTCTCACCTTGGGAGGAGACACAGCTGCCTCAGACCATACTGTACAAGCTGTCCTGTTTGGGGTGGAAAAGCACCATACTCACCACGGACCGCCTGTCTCCTCCCCGCTGTCGTACTGCATAGGGTGGGGGCGGAGGTGAGTGGGTTCTGTTCGCCCTCTATGGCGTCACTTGTCAACCCCCGGTGGGGCCGCCCGGGTCCGTAGAGCCGCCCACGGACAGAGGGTCCACCCGGGCCCGCAGAGCCGTCCGCGCCTGCAGCCGGTGCCTGTACTCCAGGTCTGCTGCTCTTCATTAAACGTGTTGCTATGGGTTCTTGCAAAGTTCATATGCGTAAACTGTAAGTAGGTCCTCTTCGTGTTGTTAATAGTGTGGAGTGAGTCCTGAGGTCTGTATAATTGTCCCATTATTGACAGGAGAATTTGTTGATCACTCCCGCCGCCTAGTCTCTCCGTGTTCACAGTGAGATTTCAGGGCGGGAGCTGGAGCTCGGCACCTCGGCTCCTGCTTCCCGCCTGGTCCCGGAGCGCAATCACAGCCCCCTCTGCTGTCCGCTCCGTCCCCTCAGGGCCGCTGCCCGTCCCTGCTGCTCCCCGCTCACCCAGTAAAGGGGTGGGGGAGGGGATCGCCTCGGGGCAGACGCAGGGTCGGTGCGGTGAGCTGTGTGCTATTTAGACTGATTCCATCCTGTCTTCCAGCGCCGATTAGGGATGTTTCCGCAGGATCAGGTTTCTGTTTCCGCGGGTGTTGTAATTTCTCGTCTTTGTCCTGGATTCGACTACTGCTCCTGTCCACCATTGCATCTTCTTATAGCTACGCTCCCTCCTCTGACCCTCTCCCGGAACTCCACACTGCCCTGGCCGAGCTGGGAGGCTTCCGTGAGGGTAGGTCTCCGCTGAAGCTGTGGGCTGGGACGAGGGCGTGAGCTAAAGATGTGTGTGATTTGGAGCTGTCCTTTCTCCTTCCCGCCTCCCTCCGAGTGCGCCGTGGCGGACCTCCAATCCTTTCTTCCCAAGTAAGTCCTTTTTATTCTTTCCAAGGATTTCAGTTCCCATTTCAAATCTTTCCCGAGTTCAAGGTGCCCACCTCTCTCCTTTTTGTCCTTCTCTTATTGCTGTATTTCTTTATCTAGGTGGGATTTCTGGGAGAGAGTCCTCCTCTGCTTCCTATCCGGTTGCCATCTTGTTAAACAGTCCTGTGTCTTTTAATTCATGGATGTATCAGCTAAAGTCCTTTGCCCCAAGAACGTTATAATAGAGTGGAGGGGAAATTAAAATAATTCTCATCATGGGGGTGTTCCTCCCCCTTTGCTCCCCGCATTTCAAGCTTGACAGCAGATGTCAAATGGACATTTTACAAGGCCCTAGGGGGGCTTAATTATACAATGTGCATATTATAAAGGCTACTCCAGTATGTGAATGGGGAAAAGTAAAATACAGGTATATAGGAAAACAGAAAATTTAAAAGGAAATTCAAAACTAGGAGTTCTCGTTTCTTATTTATTTTTGGTGTTGGCTACTGAGCCCAAGGCCTTGTACATACTAAACACATGGCTTTCCACTGAACTCTACCTCCAGCCCATGACTGGTTATGTAAATTTATTTTGCTGTTTTATTACACAGTGCTTTGAAAATTAAAATTCTGATGATGTCCTAAACTTTCATCTCCAAGGGATGCAGTTTACTAATTTTTATAATCTGGTAACGTAAATGAGGATAGAAATGGGTCTCAAGAACAAGAGAAAGAAAAATTACTCTTTTGGCCAATATCACCCTTTCATTAGCTAGGAGAATTGGTGTTCATCCCACTAAGTATATTGTAAAGATATCTCTTCTAAATATACCCTGCCACACCAGTTATGAGGAGAGTATTCATTTTTATTTCTGTCTCTTTTAGACAGGGTCTCACTATGCAGTTCAGGCTGGCCTTGTGCTCACTCTGTAGCCCAGGCTGTCCTCAAACTAAAATCATCCTTGGGGACACCACTTCTGAAAATGCAACACCTCGTTTCGGTAGGACTGAAGGCACAGAAGGTGCACGGCTACCTTTACGTCAGGCCATCACTGTCGGAAGAAAGGGACGGGGCCAACAAAGTAAACCAAGGGGCAGTTATAAAACAGCGATGCTCCACTGGTGAAAAACAACTAGTAGATAACAGAGCTTGAAGCTATCAGTGCTCGCTTTTTGGCTCAGCTGTTTGATATCAGCTCTGGAACCTTCGTCGTGCTTTCAGCCAGAGATGGTAACAGGCTGCAACACTGGTGCAATGCTGACTGTTCTCTTCGTAGATGTGCTTGTATTTGCCCTGATGAAAGAGCGGGAAAGTGTCCAAATAGAGATAAACCCAGGCATCACTCTTTTAGAACTTTGAAAGTAATTATGCTGTGTTATCCACTAATAAGGTAAGACTATTTATTATAGTCTCTGAGCAGAGTAAACTCTCAAGAATTATTCACTAAGAAACACATAAATGAAACATGATTAAACACATGAACAAACAACCATGTGGGGCCGAAAACCAGTCTGGTAGCACTTCATCACGACCTAAGCACCAGAGACACAGATAAACAACATAGTCCTTAAGCAGTATCTAAATAGTTTATAAATTATTGTGCAATATGATTATCTTATAATAGAAATCAACAAAAAATTCTGTAGGGGTCCAGAGGATGGAATTACAAAATAATCAAATGAGGAAGGTTTGCCAGAGAAAGTTTATTTTGTTTCTATGTTTTTAAGATACATAAATATGCCATGGTGACATGTTTGTCTTTAGTAACATGAGTATTTTTCCCAGGAAGATTACCATGTGCAGTGCCAAGGGATATTTAGAGGGCATGAGATTCTGGCAAACAACACATTACTAATAAAAAGTTGCGAGAGTAGTGAAAAGTTTGATACGTTTACAACATATCCATTTCTCTCATAACTATGCCCATCCCCAAAGGACAAAAATAAAAAATTAGTGCAGAAACAGGGAGCAACCTCAAAGGAGTACGTAAGAATGAAGATTGGACAGCACTGAGCTGGAGGAGTTTGTTAAATGGCTAAGGTTTTAAAGCTCAGAGAGGCAGGTTTATATGTTAGACCAGCTTGTTCCTGTCTAATAGAAGAAAAAAGTAACGCTCTGAGTTCCCCACTGGCTCATTCTATTTGTCATATGGTTGCTTCATTGCTTAATGCTTAATCTCCTCTAAGCAGAACCACTTCTTCCCTGTTATGAGAAGCAGTTTTATCATTTCTGTAAACCACAGAGATGCATTTTTTTTTTTTTGCTACAATAAAGACTTGGTACTTTTTCACTCCCACTGACGAGCCCAGCCTTATGTGATGCAGGTTACTGCCTGACATGCCAGTATCACAAATTCAACACTGAAAGTGGTCGTGCTATAAATATTTTAAGAAACTAACTTGATAAAAGGACTCTGTTTTCTATATCCACATGCAGGCCCTGTCTGGCACAAGAGGCCAGTCTTCTGCCTGATTAAGCAGCAAGGGTTAAGGGCTACCTGTTCTGCCTGGTACATCGGACACCCATGAGACCTAGTTAGGCATTCTGTGCCCTCACTGGGCTTGCAGAAATTTTCCCCTGTTAGTCCTGGGCAGATTTGTTTCTCTGTGCAATCACAGGACTGAATCAGGTCTGCGAGCCCACAGGAGCCTCCACATGATATTACGAGTCTATGCCATGGCACTGGGGTGTATATCAGGTAACTGCTCTCGGCTCCAGACAGAGGTAATGCATTACAGGAGCCTCAGAAATAAAGTCCCACATCTCTTCTGTGGTTACCAAGCTTGAATAGATGCCATAAACAGGGGACTGTAGAAAGAGGTCCTCTTGAACTGAGTAACCTGAACACAAACTCCCATCATTGTAAAGAGGGCCAAAGAGGAAGGGGACCTGTAAGACTGGAGACAACTTAACAACAATAAAAGCAATACAGAATTTCAGACAAGGTTATAAGAAGTTAACGGTGGTTCTTCTACTACATATTGTTATCTTCAAATCAGTTACTCAGATAAATAGATGTAGGCATGTAAGACTGATCAAACAATTTCTTGTTTTTTATTTTTTTTGTTTATGTCTCTGTTTGTTAATATGTTTTCATTCTTTTATCTTTAAAATAAAAAATAAATAAATAATAAAAATAAAAATAAATCATAAAGTTAAGAAAAAAAATTTCAAGACCTGGGAAGAAAACACTACTCTGGAAATGCTTGGGAATCTGTCTTCATGTCTCTCTCTCTCTCTGTCTCTCCCTCTCTCTGTCCCTCTCTCTTTATCTCTCTCTTTCTTCTCCAGTGGTAGTATTATTTTTTATTTTTCAGTATTTTTGTTTTTTTGGGGGGTGGAGGTTGGAATTTTACAACCCGTTTTTGGCCCCTTTTAGTATTACTTTGAATTATTTGTTTTAATAGACTTTTTTTATTCTCTCTCTCTCACTCCTCTTTTCTCATTTTCTCTCTTTGAACTTTTCCCCTTAGTATTTCTTCTTATTTTCTTTTCCTCTGGTTTAATCTCTACTCTCTGTTATTTATCCTTTTCCTAGGTGGTCACCTCGGTACTGTTATCTAATTCCAATGGTTTCCCTGTACTCTTTAACAGGACTTTCTGCATCAGCCTTACTGCATTCTTCACATCTATCATTGGTTTAACTTTCATAGTCTATTTCTTTTCTCTATTTTTCCTGCACTACCACTCCCACACCATTCACCCTTATGAAACTATAGTAGTTAGCAATGCCTTACTGTGGCTGAATACTGCTTTAAGGTGAAAGGTGCTAAATTGCTCTACTGAATGGATATTTAATGTATATAATTTTCCAATTTGTCTTAGATCTTGCTATATAACTATATATTTTGTACCCATGGTTAAAGGTGACAAAGTATTAGTTACTAAATTTTGTTATTTTCCAGTTTGTGTTTGATACTATTGTTACTACTGATTATACTAAGCCAGCCAAGCTCACATAGCTGTTATGATAAGTTCATCCTCCTTGTATGGCAATGCCTAGATTATCTGGAGGTCTTCAACGATACTACAGCTCAGTGCCAAAGACCTGCAGGATTCAATGTTTCAACCCCAATGAATTGAAAGCTAGAATCCTGGGAGAATCAAAATTCAGCTACACTGAAAGATAGCTCTGAAAAGTAGTCATCACCTAAAGAGATCTCAATGTTAGTAATGAAACTACCTATCATAAGGAATTTACAAGTCTCAATATAGAAAACAAAATTTTAAAAAAACAGAAAATAAGAAAATACAGAAGCAAGACATAATTCAAAACACCTAATTTAAACCAAGCAATCCCTAAGGGCACTGATGTGGAAAAAATCAAAACTATCCCAGCTGAATTTTATGAAATAGCACCAGCAAAAGTAACACAGCTGAAGATAAGCCCTACGGGGGTCGGGGGGAGACAAACAGAAGTAATTACACAAGTGACTAGTGATAACTTTAGTGAAAAAAAATAATGAATCTAGAGTAGAGATAGATAAAATCATAGAGGATCCCATCCCATGAATGCTCAACACAGAAAAGAATTCAATGCCACAAAACAGAAGCAAACACATATCCAGGACAGTACACACACTACTGAAAGAACATACAGTCAGTGTGAAGCTAGAACATCAGATCTAGAAGACATGTTTTTGGCTGGCAATCGCCAAATTAAAGACTTCTGAAAAATAGCAAAGGACCATGAAAAAGCAATTCAATAGCTGCTAAATGATGCAAAGAAGAAGAACATAACAGTAATTGGAATCAATAGAAAATCAGAAGATTACATGGAATTGGAACAAAATTAAGCTATATTTTATACAAATTTAAATTATCATGAATGCAGTCGTTATGTATGTTAAAATGTATGAATAAATATTAATTTAAAAATGTAAAATGATTCACAGAAGAATTCTATAAAACATTTAGAGAAGATCTAATACCAACACTCCTCAAACTCTTCAATGAAATCGAAAAGGAAGCAACTCTCCCCAACACATTTCTGGAGGCAAGTATTATACTGATACCAAAACCAGAGAGAGACCCAACCAAGAAAGAGAGCTACAGGCCAATCTCTCTAATGAACATAGATGCAAAGATACTCAACAAAATACTGACAAATAGATTACAGCGAATCATAAGGAAAATTATACACCACGACCAGCTAGGATTCATTCTAGGAATGTAGGGGTGGTTCAATATTTGCAAATCAATTAATGTAATACACTATATTAATACAGTCAAAGACAAAAACCACATGATCATCTCAATAGATGCAGAGAAGGCTTTCAACAAAGTCCAACATACATTCATGTTAAAAACCTTAGAAAACATAGGAATAGATGGCCTCTACCTCAATCTGATCAATGCCATCGACAACAAACCAACAGCCAACATCATACTAAATGGACATAAACCGAAAACTTCCACTTTAAAGTCAGGAACAAGACAAGGATGTCCATTGTCACCACTCCTATTCAACATAGTTCTGGAAGCAATAGCCAGAGCAATTAGACAAGAGAGAGAAATAAAAGGAATAAGGATAGGAAAGGAAGAAGTCAAACTATCACTATTTGCAGATGACATGATACTATACATGGAGGACCCCAAAAACTCCACAAGAAAACTCCTGGAATTAACTGACAAATTCAGCAGCGTAGCTGGATACAAAATCAACACCGAAAAATCAATAGCATTCCTATACACGAACACCAAACAGACTGAGAGAGAAATTGAGGAAACCATACCCTTTACAGTAGCAACCAAGAAACTGAAATACTTAGGAATCAATCTAACAAAGAATGTGAAAGATTTATTCAGTGAAAACTACAGTACTCTGAAAAAGGAGATTTAAGAGGATTTCAATAAATGGAAAAACATACCCTGCTCATGGTTAGGAAGAAATAACATTGTAAAAATGGCCATACTACCAAAACTGTTGTACAGATTCAATGCAATTCCCATTAAACTACCATTAGCATACCTCACAGATCTAGAGAAAAATGCCTCAAATTCATCTGGAACCAGAAGAGACCCAGAATAGCAAAAGCAATCCTGCGCAATAAGGGCAAGTCAGGTGGAATAACAATCCCTGACCTAAAATTATACTACAAAGCTACTGTAATAAAATCAACCTGGTACTGGCTAAAAAACAGACCTGAGGATCAATGGAACAAACTGGAAGATGCAACCATAATGCAAAACCCACTCAACAACCCAATAATTGACAAAGGGGTCAACCAAACCCACTGGAAAAAAAAAAGAAGGCCTGTTTAATAAATGGTACTGGAAAAACTGGCTTGCCTGTTGGCCAAAAACTGAAAATAGACCCCAGTCTATCACCATGCACAAAACTCAGGTCAAAATGGATCATAGACCTCAATATTAAAACAGAAACTCTAAATCTAGTGGAAGAGAAAGTAGGTAAAAATCTTGAAGACATAGGAGTAGGCAGAGAGTTCATGAACAAAAATGAAACTGCAAGGGAAACACTTCAAAGAATCAATAATTGGGACCTCATTCTACTGAAAAGTTTTTGTACATCTAAAGAAATCACCAGCAAAGTAAAAAGAAAACCCACAAATTGGGAAAAAATCGTAGCTGGCTGTCCCTCAGACAAAGGTCTTCTATCTAGAATGTACAAAGAATTAAAAAACATGTGCCTGTCCAAATTCAAAGACCCAATCCAGAAATGGGCATCTGAGATGAATACACACTTCTCAGATAAAGAAATACAAATGGCAAATAAATATATGAGAAAATGTTCCACATCCTTAGTCATTCGAGAAATGCAAATAAAAACAACATCGAGATTTCATCTCACCCCAGTAAGACTGGCCAGTATGAAAAAGTCATCCAGT
>PVLD010014589.1:0-51763 GCA_004027595.1 Dinomys branickii | reverse complement strand
TTTGTCAATATGTTTTTGTACTTTTATGTTTCTAAAATAAAAAAAAAAAAAAACAGAAACTCTAAATCTATTGGAAGAGAAAGTATGTAAAAATCTTGAAGACATAGGATTAGGCAGAGAGTTCATGGACAAAAATGAAACTGCAAGGGAAACACTTCAAAGAATCAATAACTGGGACCTCATCCTACTGAAAAGTTTTTGTACATCTAAAGAAATCACCAGCAAAGTAAAAAGAAAACCCACAAATTGGGAAAAAAATCCTAGCTGGCTCTCCCTCAGACAAAGGACTGCTATCTAGAATATACAAAGAACTAAAAAACATGTACCTGTCCAAATTCAAAGACCCAATCCAGAAATGGGCATCTGAGATGAATACACACTTCTCAGATAAAGAAATACAAATGGCAAATAAATACATGAGAAAATGTTCCACAACCTTAATGTTTCGAGAAATGCAAATAAAAACAACATCCAAATTTCATCTCACCCCAGTAAGACTGGCCAGAATGAAAAAGTCGTCCAATAACAAATGCTGGCGAGGCTGTGGAGAAATAGGGACTCTATTACACTGCTGGTGGGAATGCCCACTGGTGCAACCACTGTGGAGAGTAGTTTGGAGATTTCTCAGCAAACTAGGTCTAGAGTTTCCATTCAAACCAACTATTCCTCTTCTGGGTATTTTCCCAGAACATCTGAAAACATCGTATCACTCTGATATATGTGCACCCCTGTTTATAGCAGCGCAATTTGTAATAGCTATAATATGGAGGCAACCCAAGGGTTCATCCACAGAAGAATGGATTAAAAAATTGTGGCATTTTTATATAATGGAATATTATTCAGCTATAAAGAAAGACAGTTTTGGGGATTTTGTAGGCAAGTGGTCAAAACTGGAGTCCATGCTCATAAGTGAAATAAATCAGCGGTACATGTGCAGGCAACGTATTGTATCACTGGTGTAAGAACCTGAGTGTGGGAATATAAACTAAGAGACATGAAGGAAATCTGTTCAAAAACAAAGAACAGATGGGACGAGGGAAAGGAGAAAAGAAAGAGGCAAAAATGTATGTATGTATATATGTATATACATATGTGCAGGAGGGCTAACATGGTTCTACTCTTGTATTATATTACTTAATGCTAGGGAATAATTGATGACGGGTTATTCTATCGATCTTGTATGTCTGTATGTGTTATCCTGAACACACACTTCGAAGATATCAATATGCAAAGCAGCAACTATTGTTAGTTGGTTTTTTTATTTATTTTATTTTTTTTTTGTCTTTGGTTTTTTGTTTTTTGTGTTTTTTCTGTTGTTGAGATGATTATCTGACCAATTTTGCATGTCTGTATCTGTGTTCATGTATGTACACTTAGAAGATATCAATAGGTAAAGCAACAACCATTGTTGAGTCCATGTCACCTTGTCTGTAAATCAGTTTTGATTGTACTATTTCTTATGCTAATTTGTGTCTGTTTGTTAATATGTTTTTGTGCTTTTATTTTTTAAAATTAAAAAAATATATAATCAGCAATATTAATCCTCAAATAACATCTTTTATACTTTATTGTGAATCTTTCACTTTTTGCAATAAAATAATGGTAGAATATTCTGTAAAATACATTATATATTATGTTTGAATTCCTTTATCTCATATTGTTTTAGACCTTTGAGCAAATACCTCATCTATTTATAGGACTGTTGTTGAAGAAATACCCCAAAAATAGAAGTAATCAAAAGAAAATATCTACAGTTTTAAAACATTCAACCATGTGCAGAAAAACATATACACATGTAAGCATGCACCATCCATATTGATAGAGAATAATAAAATCAGTGGCTAAAGGGTGGTAAATTCGAGGGCTAGATTCTTCATTAGTCTCTTCTAGAAATGTTCTTTCCTTCTTTTCCCTGAAGTGGCACCATATTCAGGGTTACAGCAGGATTGTTCCAAGCAAAATGGCAGGATGAATGAAAAAGTCACAAGTTTTCTACACACCCTTATAATGAAAAAGTTACATCAAAAATCTAATTTAAAAGGTGAGCAGCTCGACAGGCAGTACTAATTAAACCATTCTATATCTGTGTTCTGTTATCTGACCACATCACAGTCATTTTCACAAATTGCATCGACTTTTATACTTTCATCTTGCTGTATTTAGAGAACATTTCTCCATACAGATTTACGTGTTCTCTTCGTCATCTCTGCTGAGTAATTAATTTTATAGTTAACTGCATTTGCACAGCACAGTTAATAGAGTTTTGAGCTTGTTACTCTATCTTTGCAAAAGTAATATAAGAAGGATTTCATGAATTCTTATTTTATAGGTAGATGACCCTACACAGAAATGATTTTAGGTCACAGAACTGTGTCAAAGCCATTATGAAAACTGTAAAAATGTACATTTTTACACTTCATTGCTACCATAATTGTGCCAAATCTAATGTATGGAAATTAAATTCTACTAGTGCACTTTCTGTCAAATGGCTACACCAGACTAAGGCCTTCTAGTTATCACAGTAGGAGATGGAACCACCACAGGATCCCACAACTGCAGTGAGATGTCTCAGTGGGGTGTTTACACATGTCAATTTTATTTATAGGCCAGGGACCAAAAAAATTCACATCTAGACCAATCACCAGATAACTTACACATGTAGTAGCTCATGTCCTCACAAGGAGAGGAAAACAAAGTACTACTGAGTTGAGTAAGCACAAGAATTAACAATGCATATAAGTGGTGACTATACAAGTGATGAAGAAAGGGGCTGGGGATATAGCCCAGTGGAATAAGCGCTTGCCTAGCGCAGGGTCCTGAGTTCTATCCCGAGTACCGCAAAAAAAAAAAAAAAAAAACAAGTGATGAAGAAAAACCTTAGGGTAATTAGACATTTTTCTCTTGTTCTCGCTCTGGTCCTGCTGATTAAAATTTCTTTGCTGCTTTTACCACCGCTCATCTCTTTGGAGTCTTAGGAAGGGTGGTTGAGCCTAGTCCGCTGGAAATCTTCAAGACTCCAATTACAGAGTATCACTGACAATCACTTAATATATTTAAATAAATGCTATGTATATCAAAATGTCTTAAATCCAGCAACTGAGAGAATCATTTACAATCAAAAGTGTATATCAGTCTGCACACAGCGGTGAAAATCCTACTCTTGCTTTAAATTTTAAAAATGTTATGCAACAAAATTCTCTGACTTTGCAACAAAATTTTTCTCACCAAATATCCATTTCATTCTTAGTCTTCTTCATCTAAATAAAATTGAACATAATATAAACTGCTTTTTTTCTCTTTTAATATTCGTTATATATGGCTATATTGTGTATATTATAAATAAGATCATTACTTCAATTTTAAACAACTCAGTTTAAAACAAATGTGAAATGGCAAGATTTTTAAGTCATAGCACTAGTAAAAATTTATCTACAGTAAAATGTAAAATCAAGTCCTAATTTTTCCTGCTTCTTTTTAAACAATACATTGGTTTGGAGAAAGCTAAATAATTTCCATTATCTTCCCCACTTGCAAAAGAAATAGTATCTCAGTTGCATAACGAAAAATAATAGCTGGGCATAGTGGTGCACGCCTGTAATCCCAGCACTTGGGAGGCTGACACAGGAGGATCACTGTGAGTTCAAGGCCAACCTGGGCCACAAAGTGAGCTCGAGGCCAGCCTGAACTGCAGAACAAGACCCTGTCTCAAAATTAAAAAAAAACCAGAAAACAGAAAAATAGTACCAGAAAAACATACTAGATTTAAAAATCTGTAAATAGAGTAAAATGTGACCAAAAAGCCCATTAATATTTCTTAATCTATTATTTTATTTTTAAATATGATTTTTCTCAATTTCTTCTTTAATTTCTAAACTTTATTTACAATAGCAAAAAAAAAACCCTAGCTGCTTATTAAATGGTGCTTTTCATTGTAGTTTTCTATTTTTTCTAAGTTAAAAAAATCCTATATTCATGTTATTTTATTTGCCCAAATAAACAAGTAAAACCTGTGCTTTCATATGTTAATAACATGTATGAAATTCAGTATTTTCAATGTAGTGAGTTTTTTAGAAAAAAGACTAAATTTTAAAGGTTTAATTTTGTTTGAAAAAGATAAAAGATCACAGAAATATTCACTTGTAATCAGTGTTAGTTATTCTAGCCTATTAAACTTACTCGGCCTAATCAGAGAGATTATGCCAACAATATTTAAATTTTCATATTTATAGCAGTAAAATTAACAAACCCAAGCCACAAGTGGAGGGTACTTTTGATTAATTAGCTCAAAAGTTGCTATCCTCTATAAAATTTCATAAATAATATTTGCTTGTTATTTTAATTTTACTATTTAGCACTTGAAACATACAAAAATCATATTTTAGACAAGGATCCTTCCTAGTAGACAAGAAGTGTTCTAGTGTTGGTATATTTTTTGAAAAATTAAAGTATATAGATATTAACAAGATAACTCTTACTCCAAAGTATTCGTTAATGTGAGTGATTGCTAGAGTAACCATGATTTATCAGAATCCTGAATCATTATGTAGGACAATATACAGAAAATTTTAGGGAATAAATGAAATAGCTGGCACAATGACTAAGTAAAATCAAATGACAAAGAGAATCTTAAAACTGAAAGTATTTTAGATAAACAAGAAATCTGATACCCAGATGTTAAGGGAGGTAATTGAATTATACTGAGTGCCTAAGGCACTATTCTAAGGACTTCCTTTTTTTATCATTTAACAAGTCTGTGATTACCAAAAGTCATTACTGATTTACAGAGTAGTTGACTCAGAATCTGAAAAATTTAAGTCAACTTTTCTTGACTGTTAGGAAGAGCCAGGGCTCTTGGACTATCAGGACTATCCCTGCACAAAGCTTAAATCATACAAAGCATTGAATTCCCTTCCTAAAAGCTGTCTATCTCTGGTGAAGGTTTGTAGCTCCATGAACATGCACAGTGCACATTGTCATAGCTCCGGATCTCTCTTGGTATTCCAAAACACCCCACAAAAGGGGCAGGTTAGGGTGTGGAAGGGTAAAATTTCTAAATCTATGCAGTGGGAACAGAATAATTTTTGGAAAGAACACTTCTCTCTGTATTTTAGTTTATAACATGAAATCATTCACATTTTATCAAAATTTTTTGGCAATGAATTCAATAGGATTCCTTGTATTTAGAGAAACCAAGAGGGAAAAGTGTTAAAGTGTGCCCCGTCTTTAGTCATAACATATGAAAGCAGAGTCAGAAAGAAACTACAACCTGGTATGTTTCAATACACTGCTGATTAGAAATAAAAAAGAAATTAAATTAGAAAATATAGCAGCATTATAATTAAATATTGGTATAATAATATTTTTATTAAAATGTAATGGAAAAAAACAATGTAACTTTCAAAATCAACCACATGGTATTGTTAGCATGGATGATATAGTCCTGGACAGACTCCCCGGTTCTTGCATGTGAGGAACAAAGGACTGGATGTGGCATGTGACACAGAGCAAAGTTTAATTAGATGGTACTATGCTCCAGTGAGTGGGCTCATGCTGGCTGGTGAGAGGAAAATGGCACAAGCATTGAGACCGTCAGGTTAAGAATTTAAAGCATTGTGCCAGGTCTGGGCCCCTCCCACTGGAGCTTCCAGACCATAACTGACAAGGTGAATGACAGGACAGGGAGTTATCAGCTGTGACGATCACTCATGTCCTTTCCCATAGTTCACTTTATTTTAATTAGAGGTTGAGATGCAGTGCAGAAGCCTGTAGGGAGTTTCAGGTAAAGAAAGGAAGGTCACGTAGGAAGGTCTGGTGTACATGTGTCCTAGTTTGAGATCTTAAAATTTTTCAGGAAAGATCAGGTGTCAGAAGCCGTGGAAGCTAGAAAATAATTACATGCACAAGACGAAGCCAGCCCGAGAACACGGGAGCCCAAGCACACGGGAGCTCCCTGAAGCGCGTAAACAAGCCATTGTAGTTTGTTGACTGATTGCTGGAGAGTGAGGCTGAAATCAACCAACCTCTTGAGGGTATAAATAAACGCTCTGCTGTTCCTGAGTAGTTCCCCTCCTCCGCTGAGAGAGAGAGGGCCTCCCCCTGATCCCAGGTTTTTGTCCCTTGTCTATTTTCGCTCATTCTCACCACCAGTCCTTCCTGGGGTACAGCAAGACCCCAACAGATTCCTCTATTCAAGGGTCTTCGTTGTTCTTATCTCTCCCTTTGAACAACGAGCCTTAGGAGAGAGGTGATTGGCCAGGGGCCCACCCAGCTTCAGGTGAGTGGAGCGTAGTAATCCAGCGGTAAGTGGAGGAGAGCAGGCCCCATAAACCAGTCATTTTATGCATGTTAGAATCCTGGCAAAATACTTAGGAGAAGTTTTCTGTGCTTAGTTTTATACATGATACAATACACTACCAAGAAAAGGAGCAATGTGTTTTGGAGGTTGACATTATATCATTGAATTTGTATGCTTCAAGTTTTAGATATTAAGTTGTCTCCGTTACACCAGCATTATACATTTTTAACGATAACTCAGAGTTAATTCAAATGAGAATATTTTCTTGAAAGTATTCTTAATATTCATTTCGAAGTATTAACTTGTATTAAATTGGACTATGGAGATAAATTTGCTGTATTTCTCTCACATATGAACAAATCATGAGCTAATTTGCAAAGCAAAAGAAAATCCTATTCTCAGAATTTGTGATGTACCAAATGTCCATAAGAGTGAAATCCTTTGATATGCTAGTAGCTTTGTATTTAAACAGACTAGTAGAAATAAGAGATGGTCCTTCATGCAGATCAACGCTGTGTCTCTGAAAGGCCCTCCTCGTCTTTACCATCAAGCAATTCGTATTCCCCAACTGGCAAGATAATTAACACTATCTGTTGCAGTGCTTGGAGTTTCCCATAGATGTAGCACAAGGATATGTGAGGTGCCCTCATCTGTTCGCCTCACCAGGATGTGAGTTTAGCTGTGTAATTGTTGCACGATCACGTTACCCTTCGTGCCGCATTTCTCTGCGAAGGCTGTTGGAGCTGCTGTGCTTCAAGGTGTCTCCATAGATTCAGCCTTCCTTTGTCAGGAACCAGGGAGAAAGTACAGAATGCCCCTTCCTTTTTTGTATTAAATTCTGTTTCTTCAATTTCTCCGCAGGCCCCAGGTTTCCCGCCAGATCTTCCTGGGTCCCAGGGATCTGCCTTCTTCCCTCTTTCCTTGCCTTTTTTTCTCCTTCTTTTGTTTATTATTTTCCGGATCCTGGAGAGATTGGTTTCTTTTTCCTTACTACTCCACCCTCTGTGCAGAACTTTCCCTCAGACTGAGACATTACTCTTTGTCATTCTAGAGAAACTGCTATGACTGACCAGCTCTCACATTCTCAAATATCAACACCTTTTGGAAATTAAATGGAAGAAAACCACAAAGATTAAATTCAATCCTCATGTGTCACACGTAGCCCACAGCAATGAATGGTTAGTGTCCATGGTAATTGATGCAGCATGGAAATACTGTTAGCTCTTCAGAGTGTCACCGTTTTATTCTCATCTTTTGATTAGAATGTTTTCTCTCAAAAGGTGTAGACCAATTCTCCAAATCTCTCTATTCTTACTTTTTAGAGCAACTACCCAACCACCAAATAAACACAAACCTGAAAATATTTTGGAAGTCAATATATTTAGGCTTGTTTGATCACTTGCTTAGAAATTGTTAGCTATGTTGACCTGTGAGTCACGAGTCATTTGGTTTCATGCATGGATGCAGGGATCCTCAACCCATTTAGCAGAGAAGTTTGACTTCTCAAAGACCATAATCAATTACTCGGAGACTCATCATAGTCTTATCGTGAGTGATAAGTGATATTTTAACTGCTCGAGTGGCAGGCTTTACAGTGGTGAGTGAACTGATATACATCAACTGTATAGCTGCAGTTGGTGGCAGGGTTTAAGTCAGATTCCAACACTGATTTTAGTCTCTGTTTGGCCTGCCTAGTATTTTGTTTGCTATGACTCTTTCCTGCACTCCCACGAGTCTCAGTTATGGTTTTGAAAGCCCCCAGGATAACACCAGCCTAATGAGTAACAACAAATGTCACTAAAGGGCTTCTCTAAAAATGGGAAAAGAGTCAATCATGAGACAGCAGAAGACTCTAAGAGTGCTAGCAAAATAAAATTCCACTTAAAAGGTGATTATCAAGAGTCCTCTGAAATCACATGTTCGTTACAGTAGGTGATTCATGTTCCTCAATCTCACCTATAATGTGGCCACTGGCTATCCAATGAAGTCATGAAACCTTTAATACTTCATTACAGCATAAAGACCAAGCAACCTGCATTAAAATACAACACTTTGGAATTTTTTATAATAAAAATGTAGAAAAAAAATAAGCAGTTATTGAAGGCTACCACTATATCAAGTGTGTCCACATGGAGCAAATTATTCTCAGTGACTAACAGCATTGGTGAAGCTAAGAAGCCCTTTACTGCTGTGAAAGAGTTGGTCCTGCTTCCTATAGAGGACATTTTGTCCTGCACTGCAGTTTAAAAAATTGGCTTGTGTTCTTCCTTCAGCTAGCATCGTAACTAGATGAACTGATGAAATAGTAGAGGATATTTTGACACACTTGTTAGAATTAATGAGTCACGATGGTGCTCACTCCTGCTTGATCAGTTTACCATTGTTGACAACTCAACAATGTTTATTTAAGATATATTTTTAGGAATATGTACTCAAGGATATGTTATTTGCAGTTTTATTTCCAAAGAATACGACAGCTACAGAGCTATGCAAGTCTTTGAATGATTACATATCAGAGAAAACTGAATTGGTCATACCGTGTCTGCATGTGTACTACCAGAGGGGCTGCCATGACAGGACAACTTTCTGAGTTTTATTATTGAGGCAAAGAGGTCACTTTTGAGTGTTTGTCTACACCCTATGCCATCTAGAGAATTGCTCGTAATCAAAAAGTGTCACCTGAACTTAATAATGTTTTCAAGAATGTGATTAAAATTATCAGTCACAGTAAAGATTATGCCCATAACTCATGTCTATTTGTGCAGCTCTGTGAAGAGATGGACACAGAGCACATACATCTTCTTTTTTACCCTGAGTTAAGCTGGCTCTCTACACATAGATTGTTGAGCAGAGGTTTTTGAGTTACAAGAAGTGCTCTAGAAATTTCTTTTAGAAAAACAGCACCAGAAGCACATTTCATTGACCAGAAAAACTTGCTTACTCAGGTGACCTAAGAACCTGCTCAACAAACTCAATTTGTCCATTCAGGGGAGAACAACAGCTTGTTCAAATGGCTACATTCAAAGTGAAAGTCAGCTTACAGTTATAGCGTGACAATTGAACACTGGGACTCTGGATTTGATAAACATTGCAGTGATTGTGAAGGAGACTGCACTTCTTTCCCCTCTAGCTAGTGCATGATCACCTATCTCAGCTTTCAAAAGAGTATTTCTTCCTGACTGCAAAGGTTCCTGAACTAGCAAGAGATGGATTCATGATGAACTTGTGAATAGGCCAGGTGAATCAATGTTGTCCATTCTGGAAGATCAGCTGCTTGAGATCACAAAGGATGGTGTCCTTAAAAATTTGTTTGATACAGCTTTAAATCTCCATATGTTCTGAGTTAAATTCAAAGTATAATAGCATGATATTGCTGCCAAATCACTGAAAGCGTCCTTCTGTTTCCAAACTCCTACCCTTGTTTCTGTCTAACTGTAAGTAAATCAGTGTTCCCACAGATACAGTACTGTAGTGATTTGTATAATTAGCTCACTATAAAAGAATGATAGAAATAAAGTGAACATGTGAGATGTTACATCATCCCCAAATCACACACCCTTCTCCCCACATCCATGAAAAAAATTCTTCCTTAAAACTAGTCCCTGAGCTAAAAGGTTGAGGACTACTGCATGAATGTACTCACACACACACACACACACACACACACACACACACACACACACACGATCACAACAGAGAATCATAACTTAAGACATTTTACTACCTAAAACCCCTTACAAGTAAAGTGTTTATTTATAGCACTTACTTTGTAAGACTTGAGAGAGGACATTTAATTACAAAACTGACAGTGTGTTTTGAAAATCCTGGTAAATTCCAGTCATTTTAATTCACACTTTATAGTAAGACTGATAATTTTCAGAAGAATGAAAGTTTTTAATGTACAATAGTGTTTATACTTTCTAGTTAGTGGTATACATGCCAATGTTTACCCTTCTAGGAGCATTCTCTAGATAACAAGATACCAATGGAGGAAAATTACTTAAAGAGCTAATTCAGAATAATTGGTTCTAAACAATCCATAAATATGTTTGATTCAAAATGGGGCAGATTTTGACTGATACAGTTAATTACATATGTTTTACTTATGTTTGTTTTCTTGAAAGTAAGCCTAATTCATTAATTACCTTTCTTTAATATGAGAAAATTGCAGCTCATAGCCACTGTTTTCTGAAGTGTTGCAAGTTCTCCTAAATTCCTAGTTTATTTAGGCTGCTATAGCATAATATCATAGCCTAAGTAGTTCATAAAATAGAGAAATGTATTTCTTACAGTGTGTGTGCTAAAACTTTCAGGATCTACAGTCAGCAGGAGTTTGATGAGGAGATGTTTTCTCCTTTGTACTTCAGTTTTTGTAGTCTCCTCACATGGTGGGAAGGGTGAGGGGCTGTGTTCTCTTCTAGAAAGGCGCTGCCTTCATTCCCAAGGTTCCACTCTGACGACAAAATCACTTCCCCAATGCTTTGCCCTCAAACAGTGTCTCCTTTAGGCTGAGGGTTTCACCATGCGGATATTAGGGAAATATTCATAATATAGCATCTAATTAGGTGGAAACTGTAGAAATGTGATTCTGGCTTAATATACCTTTGAAAGAATGTGTGGTCAAAATTTACACGTAGTAAGTATTACATTAACAAAGGAAATAGAACCTGTAACTTGTATTCATACTTTTCAACATACTTGGAGACTGTAGATATTATCTTGAAAACAAAATATCACAATTAGAAGACATAGACTTGCTACTTGAATTCGGTTACAGATGAGAATCTACCAAAGAGCCACAAATGTAACTTTTCTTTAAATTGTGTTTTGGTGTATGAAACACAGGACTGAAGATAGACCTAGCCTTGGCCACTTCAGTGTATTTATTCTATTTTTATCACTTTGAACAAAAAGTATCTAAGAAATTTTTATGAAAAATAAAGAACTGAAACTGTGAAACTAAATCCAAAAGAAAAATTTCTTTCAACTCTTGCAAATCAAAGACATTCTAGTCTGAAAGGGGAAAATAAGGCGGTTTCCAGATTGTAAAGCTGTTTCTAACTCTCAACTACATTTCACTGACTTGCAAGCTGAACCTTGCAAGCATTTTAGCGTAGGGTACATTTATTTTTCAAGTTCCTACCACATATTAACCTGTAGGCTGCATCTAAGTTATTGAAGCATTTACTAACTAGCTGATAGCAGAGCTTTTCTGGTCCAAGACCTCAGAATGCAAATGCCCAATTACTCTTTCTGACAATGAAAGTTCTTTTATTTGTCTCAGATATTTTATCAAGAGATTAAAAAAAGACATACAGAAAAAAATCATTCACACAATTTCTGTAGATTGTTTAGCAAAGCCTTTTCCACTTATTTTTTCTAAAGAAGAGAAAATATACTTCCTTTGTGATAAAACTTCATTGTTGGCTATACAATATGAGAACCCTTGAAAATAAAATAAAATAATTTATGTTTAAATGACCCAATACAAGTTTAAGAGACAGACTGAGCAATGCAGCTCATTTTAGAGAATGATAATAATGGTGATAATATTTCCTTAAATATATTGTCTTAGTAAACTGTATATTAGTTTAGGGATCTAGATACAGTGGTTGATAGTATTTGGATATGCAGCCAACACAGTACAATCCAATTAAGCATTTGGATGTACAGTGAAAAGGGATCAAAAATAATTGTTTTAGTATATTGGTTGCATTTTCTCAGATGAGGAATTTCTCAAACTGAGCATTCTTGTCTTTTGAATCTCATATTTCATTGTTATAGGGGGCTTTCCAGTGTTTCATATCATATTTTTATATCAAAGAAAAAATAATAAAAATGATACCGAATTTTGAAACAAGATGATAGGAAATGATAACATGAAATTAACGATGGTTATCATATTGCAAATTGTTATCTTTCAAAACAATTGCTCAGCTTATAGACTATAGGTATGCAAAATTGGTCCAACAAAATAAGCTCTAACTCTTCCTTTAAATGAACTAATAGAAATTAATAATCAATCATCTTAGCTGTTGTGTGTGTGTGTGTGTGTGTGTGTGTATAATTTTTATTTTTCCTTTCTTATTTTCTCCTTTCCCCCATCCCAATTGTCCTTTCCTTGTGAGCAGTTCCTTTCCCTTTTGCTATATCTATCACAACTTTTGGATCTTATTTATTCTTTTAGTTTCTTATACTATGGAGACAATATGATGTTTCTATATGTGAGTCTGATTTATTTCCCTTATGAGTACTGTCTCTAGTTGCACCCATTTACATAAAAACCCTGGAGTTTTTCATTCTTTATAGCAGAGTAATGCTCCATTATATAAAAATACCATATCTTTTTTATTCACTCCTCAGTTGATGGGCATTTGGGTTGTTTCCATGATTTAGCTATGACAAATTGTGCTGCTATAGACATGAGTGTGCATATATCACCATGGTATGTCTGGCCTTAATTCACAGAAGCCAGTAACACTGCTCCCACAATGATGAAAATTAAGTTTTTCTCAAATGTTTCAAGAACAGATGTGTCTTGAGAGTGGTGGGGTGAGCCAAAATCGCAGCACACTGAGAAGTACAGTTCTAATGAATGGAAAGCTAATGGACAATATAAAACCAAAACATAAACATAAACACAAACACTAACAGTTATCCATCCTACATTGCAGAAAATATGGATCCCTCAGTCTACTGGATAACAAAATAGAAAATTTAATTGTTTTAGAATCAAGATATATAATGCAAATAATGAAATTATGACTAACGGACCACAGAACTTTGAATTGACCCTCAAGTAAATACTATCATGAAGTTGAAATATATGAATAATCTCTACATTTCAGTTCCATTATTTTGGACCAATTACTGCCAACTAATTTGAATCAGAGCTTCCTGTCTCTTATTGCTTTCCAACTTAAGAGCTTATGGACAGCACAATTTCAGAGAAAAAGACAAAAAGGAATTGAGGCTAGTCTTTATTGTTTAATATTTTTAATTTTAAAGATTAAGAAAACTAACAAAACAATAATGAAGACGAAGTGAAAACAACACAAAACAAAATGATACCTGACATCAAAATAAAATGATAGGAATTAACAATGGTTGCTACATTACATACAGTTATTGTCAACACGATTGCTCAGTCCACCAGATGTAAAATGTACAATTGATAAAACAATCAAGGCTAGTAACAAGTAATAAAAAAAAAAAAGAAAATTGGAAATGATGCAGAGCTTCACCATACAAGATGGTAGGATTTCAACCATGGTTCTTATACTGCATGTTGTTGTTTTCAGGTCAGTCGTTCTGATTACGAGTCAAGTGTGCAAACTTGGTCAAGAAAAAAGAAAATTTTAAGCATTGACTGCTCCTTTCAGTAAACCACAGACATCATCAAACATCTATCCCAGCTATCCTTGTATATGCATATAAATTTTTTCTTTCATGTTAATATTCTATCACCTTGCTTTGAAATTCTGTATCATTTTTATTGTTCTCTATGCTGGTTTGTTTATGTATTTGTTTTTGTTATTTTGCTTTTCTTCTTTTCTCTTTAAAATGAGGCTAGTCTGCATGATTATTCATTGTCAAGGGCAGTTACATCTGCTTTGATACATTTCCACAAATACATAACTGTAGCCCTGAGCAAATAGAGGTTAAATATCCAATTAACTGATTAGGTTGCTAAAAATATAGGTCCATTCATATAGTTGTGCTTCTTTTCTTCTGAACTACTCACAGTTTAGAGAAAAGAGTGCAAATTTTGTTCTAAAATTTTGTAAAATGGTATTCTCAATATTCATTATATTTATCCTGAAAGAAATTACAGTAAGAATTAAAAAATTTGAATTTGCATACATCAGCATATTATATAGTATCTTGTGGGTTTATGCCGTAGTTTCTTGTAAAAACTGAGGCTACAAAATTTCTTACAAGAGTTTTAGTTTTCTTGAGAAACAGATCCCTAAAGTTAGAAATGTCTGAACTGTTGCTCCGTTTGTTTTTAATATGATAGGTGCAAATATGACAATCAGAGCAGTGCAGAAAACTTTTATGTCATTGTTTCAGTTTAAATGATTAAAAATGTCATAATTATGAAAAGAAATTTATTAAATTATTAGTTCAGATTTTTTGAAACTTGTCTGTAAATTCTGGCCATGAGATTAACTGAAGACACTATTGTATTTCACTGTTTAAAATATGACTTCATATATGATCAATTTCTAAATAATAGCATATTAACAAAATAATGTATTATATACTTTTTGTAGTTATTCTGCAAAATGTGGGTTTAATTTCATTTATTCTTATATGGGTTCTGAATATTTGAAGACTTTGTGGCTAAGACTTTTCTTCTCACTAATGTAAAAGGAAAAAGTGTCTTGCAAAGAATCGCCTTCTAACTTTTTAATGTGATGTTATTTTCCACAGCAGTAGAAATTTGATTGCCCTTCACTGTTACAGTTAGTACCTTGGAACATTTACTTAAAATGTGTACTAGTTAACATCTGCTTGCTTTTCACTTTTTTAGCATGCTGACAACTTTTACACTCACACTTAAAATTCAATGCGTTGGTCTCTTATCATAGTCCTCTTTTGTGCCTAGGCAATCAATAATAAAACTATCAGAAGTGCCTGTTATGTCTGTGGCACAAACGTTTTTATAATCTTATCTCCTGCCATTCACACTCACATTGCCCTTTAAAAGCTAAAAGTTCTAATCTTTTGTAGTCATTTCACATATTATTTCTTTCTGCAAACATCCATTTATCAAGTAGAACATTAAACGCTATCTCTGCAGTGATCACACAGTATGTTATCTTCAAAGTTTCACCATCATGCTTTCATTATATCATTGAATAAATTGGTTTCCTCACTAATATTCCCAAAGGCGAGACCTCATCTAAATCATTTCTCTTTTCCCAGGCTCTAAAACACAAGGTGACATATATACAATGTTCACTAAATCTTAAATTAAGAATGGTATAAGTGAAGATAAAAGTAGTTTGTAAGGTCATATGAGACTTGGTAGGTTTTGTTTGTTTAACTTACCTCCAAATGTGATATGAATTCATTGATAGTTATTGATGCTGTACATTAAACATTATCTGTGTATTTTGAAAGGTGACTGCAAGGAAACTGAAGTCTGACTCAGACAGAGAGTGCCACACGGCCAGAAGTGATTGTTACTCAACATTTGGAGGTAAACTTTTATCATTTTGCATCAAAATTTTGTAACAGGCAATGAGATCTTTTTATGAGGATTTAATTCCTCTTTATCCACTTTGTTAAGTCAAAATAGAGCTTTTAATTATTCATTCTTTTATATATAACATATCTCAAAATACTATGACTATTATTGCAAAAATAAAATATAAATGGAAAATATGATTACATGCTTTTGGTTGATTAGGGAATTATAAGTTTTACAGCATATATTTTTATAAAAATAATAATCTTGAAAGCACCAACTGTATTTGGGGCTTGTTTTCGTATGGAAACTAGCTTCAAGCAAGATGTTATATTTTACTAGAAATCAAAGGCTGAATTTTTAGAGAATTTTATATATTTTAGAGAATTTAAATAGAAATTATAGATGATAGATGATAGGTAGATAGATAGAAAAATGGATCAGAGTGCCTAAATACTGAATTATAAGACCTTCAGATAGCACATGTGCTTTCTTGCTTCATTTTCTGTAATTCATTAGATTTTAGAAATATTAAAGAGCTACACTGTAAGTTTGCTTTAGATCAGAAAGAATGGGGAGACAATGTTCACTGGTATCTCTAATTTAGCAAAGGAAGATGGGCGTCCATCAGTTGTGTACCATTTATTCAACAATATTTTTAGAACCTTGGAAAGTAGAGTTAGTACCTGTCTTTAGGTAGAAAGCATATGTGCTTATATAGTGTCTCGGCAAAAGACCTGGCTTAGCAGGGTGTGCTGGTGCACATCTGTGGCCCCAGAACCCCACGAGGCTAAAGAAGCAGTGGAAGCCCATTGCTGAGGGCTGTGGGAAAACCTCAGTGCAAAATATCCAGGTCTAATTCTCAACACTGGAAAATAGATTAGTTTAAA
The DNA here is from genome assembly GCA_004027595.1 of Dinomys branickii. Taxonomy (NCBI): domain Eukaryota; kingdom Metazoa; phylum Chordata; class Mammalia; order Rodentia; family Dinomyidae; genus Dinomys; species Dinomys branickii. Next base: position 35,382 of record PVLD010014589.1, on the reverse strand, counting down.
TAAATATAAGATCCATTTTTTTATAATTTTTCATAGAGCTGCCACTGGTTATTTTGGTTTGAATGGTTGGGATCGAGTTTGAGGGTAGTGTTATGGTGGAAACCTTGTGTCAACTTGAGGAGTCTAGAGGTTTGGCTGAGTGACTCAGCAGGAATCCAGGGTGCTTACTTTGTATATATCCTGAGCCTGTGGAAGAGGAAGGCATGGACATTGTGTGAGAGCTACATGCCCCCTGGTTGGGGGAAGGCTATTTACAGTGTAAGAAAGCTAGAAAGAGGCTGCTTGCTGCCATTCCTCCCTTTTGGCTCTTGCTGCTTTGCTGTCTTCTGCTGTCATGAAATGTAGCCCTCTGACTGCCTCAGAACAAGCCAAGTATAGACTGAAACCTCCACAAACTGTAAGCTAAATAAACCTTTCTTTACTTCATTTTGGGCATTGAGTATTTTGTCTCAGCAATGAGAGAAAAATAACCCAGACAGGCAGACGGCCTATGAAGTTAATATTCTGGCAAGTACTTTTGTTGTGAGAATACTGGAATCTGTTCTTTTTTTTTTTTTTTCTGGTACTGGGGATCAAACTCAGGACCCTGCGCTTAGCTAGGCAGGCGCTTATTCCACTGAGCTATATCCCCAGCCCCTTGGAATCTGTTCTTAACCAGGAGGCTGGTATATTTTCTTATCTCTCATGAAATGGTGACATACTAACCTACAGAATTAAAGTTGAGAATATTTTTGGTTGTCAAATGACATAGAAATTTTATTTATATTTTGATATATAAGTTAAATATTAAACTAGTGGACTAAATAAATGAGGATAGATTGCCATCTTGAATTTTTTAATAACTTGCATACATTTGGGTAAATTGGAAAACAGAAAATACCAAATATTATTTTTAAAACATATGATTTCTATTGGCTTATAGAAAGCATTGGTTAATGCTGAAATTTTTTTCTTGACTAATTTTTGCATGCTTATATCTGGTAATTGAAACAACTAATTTGAAGACAACAATATGCAATATAACAAGCATTGTTGAATTCCTACCATCTTGTTTATGCAGCTCTGTTTCATTTCTAATATTTTTATTACATGTTACTGTCATTAACTGTGATCAGTCTTACATTCTTATATCTGGTAATCCAAGCAACTTCACTGAAGATAACAATACATAATATAACAACCACTGTTAATTTTTATCATCTTGTTTTGAAATCCTGCATGACTTTTATTGTTTTGTATTGTTTTATTTTTGTCTCCATTGTCGTTATTTCATTTTTCTCTTTAAAATTAAAATATACATGCTCAAATTAGGTGGAAATGTAATTCTGAAATTGGTATGTTTTCTTTGAAACACCTAACTTTAAAGATTAATATTTCATTGTAGGGTCATATTTTTAAATTGCTAAATTATTATTCTGTACCTGAAAGCAAAACCTTTAGAGACTATAGTTTTGAAGTAAATGTTACAAAATATTTAAAAACTAAATGTAACAAATAAACAAGTTCTATGTAAATTTAAAGGACAAATATTTGCTCAAGACAGTTCCTTCAAATGCAGGCAAAAAAGTCAAATCATATAAAAATATTTAGGAAGAAATAGTTGCAAATTTACAGAGAAAAACACAATGGAGCCCAACTTTAGGATTTATTATGAGTTATCAGCTCTTCAATTAATAATATCATGTCTACATAGAAAAAGCAATTAAGAGGATACACAACTTCAAGTAACTTAAGCATCTTATTGAACAAGATTTCAAGACACTTGTTAAAGAAAGTAACACTTAAAATTATAAGACCATGTAGTTTATATTTTTAAAAGATATCTGTAACATATATTCAAGACTTAAGTCAGAATGTGATAAAAATACATGAGGCTATATCAGTGATGTGTATTATTGTTAAATGTATATATGTATATGTATATATGTATACAATACTCAAATAGTCAAAATTGTGACTATTAATATGTATAATTTATATAGAGATGTACATACATGTTTATAGATACACTTATGTGTATTACATACAATTTTGTTCATATGAAAAAAGAGACAATTAGAATATATCCAAAATAGTGCAAAGGAACTCACCATGTATCACACCTACAGTTATCTTCTTATTTGCAGGAAGAGTATAGGAGACACGATTATCGGGTCATCATTTAAATACAAATATTACACATCCATTGTGTTCTGTGTTCAAATTTCAGTGAAATAAAATTTAAATTTAAATTTAATACTAAATGATAGTTTTTATGTCACTGGCTAACTGTGCCTTGGTTCTGATTTTTCTATATCTTTGCAAAAATACATTATTAGTTATCAAGTATACCACATAAAATATTAGTTAATAATAAGCTACATATCAGATAATGTCTTACAGTTAATTTTAGGGTTGATTTTGGGGCAGATATCAGGAATCAAACTCAAGACCTTGTGCTTGTCAAGTGAGGTCTTGTGCCAGTGAGCTATATCCCTGGATCTACAACTGATTTTTAAAAATCATAGAGTGCAGTTAATTATATCTTGTCATTCTTAGTTGAACATTTTCCACTTAAAACTTTAGGTGATTAGAATATGCTATCATTTGTAATATTTAACTAACCACAAATGTTTATACACTACTAGTTTACATTAATTTCACCTTCAACTAAAAATCAAAATGATAGTTTAATATTTACTACTCAAATTTTTTCATTAGTATCAGAAAGTCAAATTTAATAACACCATTGTGAAAATCAATTAATAACTTAATCATTTGCCAGTTCATAGAGAAAAACACCGTGGAAGTTAGCCTTTGACACAATAGAATAAGACAAGGGTATTATGTCTTAATAGTAAAATAAACTATTGAACAAGTTATTAAATGTAATTTCAGTGTTACAGTTTCAAATTGAAAGATCAGGCTAATTTCCAAGAATAAAATATAGTTAATAACTGCAACTGCCATTAATTTAAATATCTGAATTTTAAAATTAGGAACAGTTATTTAACATTAAAAAGAACTATGGGAAATAATGATTTTTTTGATATCTATTGAAATAAGTAGAATTTAAGGAGTCATTTTTCTGCTCGAATACAGCCATGTTTCCTAAAGTCAATTTTGTTTTCTTTTTCTCAGAATGACAAGTCAATTAGTTAGAAGGTAAGACATCCATTTTCACTAATAAATATCCTACAACCAACACCTGCTTAGGTCAAAGCATACATTAACCTTTCAAACATTCAATTATATTTGACAAAAAATAGTTCCACAATAATGAAAAACTTTGAAACATTACAGCCACCGACAGATTGTAAGAAGCAGAAAACTTTTTTTTACTAATTTATTTTTGAAGATGGCATAGAATTGTCAGAAAAAAGTTCATTACAATCCTGTTATAATTAGTTCCTAGTTTCAAGCCAAATCCAGAACCAAGTCAGGAAGAAAAATTTGAGATATCATTAATATAGTCTTCTATCCAAATAAAATGATATAGCTCATTATGAATTTCACAATTTGTGCTTTAATAAGTTTATAAAGATCTCATATTGGCTATATTGGATTTTGAACTTTTGGGTAGTGAGAAAAAATAACTGTCAATGAGAATACATTCTATTGAAGAAAAAAGTAATTCCTCCAGGGAGTTTTATTAAAAGCCACTGAAAGAAGAAGGAATGCTTTGTTTACTGGGAATTATGACTTTAAAGTTTGATTGAGGGTAATTCTTGCAATCTGCATGGGATTCCAAACTATGCTGCACTTCTGCAGTTAATTAATATTCCTCTTACTAAGCCATATTGTGTTTGTAGATTCTAAAAGTTATTTATTTATCTGGGATCATAAATTTTGATGAAATCACGCTTTGTCAAAAATATACTACATTTTCCTTCTCATAGTACTTTACAAATGCAAAGTTTTAAGCCAAAGTTATACCTAAGGAACTAAAATCTATTTTTGATTATTCTCTCCTAATTTGTAAAAACATTTGTCAGGAACATAATTAGGCACTTCATAATTGTTCTTGTTTTTCCCCTAGGCTATAATTTTATATTTGGAAATTTGTTAAGAGAATGTGAGGGTGTTCAATTGAAACCTTTCCGGTATCCACAAATAGATCTCAAGTTCTCCATGTAAAGATACTTAGATTCATACATTGACTTGAACAGGAGAATACACAGAAACTGCTCTGCCTCTTAAAAAGGTATGGTGTATAAAATACCTTGGCTTCATGGGTAGAAAATATCAGGAAGCCTATGTCATCCAGGGGTTAGAATTCAGTGTTACAAGCTGTTGTTTGTCCTGGGCGCTGTCTGTCATAAGTCTCAGTTCTGTGTCTTTCAGCATAGAGTTCAGCTGAGGAAGGATTCAACTTCCTCAGTTTGTGCCTATGAATTGCCATAGTGTGAGGAAATATGAATACATGTTTATATTATGATGCATTGGAAGCAGAGTTATTATGTAGTTGGATATGCATGTTTGGCAGCACTACCTTAGAAATCAGGTTTGTTATCTTACAAAAGTGTTGTGTGAATGTGGATAATTCTAAAACAAGGTTCATGATGTGTGATAAAAATACAGGATGTTTACATGACTTGCACTTACTACAGACATAAATCACATCTGGTGAGTGTGACCATGAGCAGATGGGCCTGAACATTTTTTTCTTATTTTATGTGGCCTAATATCTAAAGAAGCTAAAGTGTAGACCATACAAACTACTTGGTTTGTGGGTGGCTGGTTTAAAAAGAACAAAATCTTTAAGTTACAGGAAATAATTTGATAATTGGATTAAGAGGAACTAAGTATATATTACTTAAGAATAACTTTGTTGTTATTTTTATAGGTTTATTTTATAGTTTACATGGTTTAAATAATAAATATCTTTCTTTCAATAAGATTATGCTATTGGCCAGCAGATAAAGCCTTAAAAGCAACAATCCTAGGTTTGCTTTAATAGTTAATTTTAATTTCTTATCCAAATCTTTATAAAATCTTTCAGCATGTAGTAGAAGATGCTATGATCAGACTTAACATAATCTGTTAAAAATATGGTATAAGGAAATTATTTAAGTAGGCCTACACTTGAAACCAACAAGCCTATTGATAAAAAATTCCTCAATGTATTATTTATGGATTATAAATCCTATAAAATAGGATGTGGCAAACAATCATAAAAGTGTTACTCCAATAATAAAACAATATCTTAATTTATACATATCAAAATCAAAATATTTTAAAGTATGGCCTGGTGTCAGTTATTGCTATATAGGAGAAAAAAGAATGGTAACCGCAAAAAGGAACCACACACCACCATCACATGTGGACTAGAAAATATTCTTCTGATTCTCACCCAAAAGCTTCTGTAATGCTTTATAATGTTCATGTGCTTTGGACCATGAAAATCCTAAAATGATGTGAGAACTTTTAAATGAGTGGCCCGAACACATCTTAATATGAGAAAATCTAGAAGCCTTCATTGTCCCGGTCAGATAATGTGCTTAGGAAAGCTAAACTAAAAATTAAATTTTAACTCATGTATATCTTTCTTTGTGTGATGGATGTCTGTGACTGCAGTTTGCAATATTTTCCTTTCCTAGTGCATAGTTGAACTAAAACTACTGAGAAGCTGTCACAATCTTTAACTGTTATTTTGACATGTATACTAATAGTCATTACGGAAACTTTCCACTTGCTACCCAATATAACAAACCAGAATCGGTATGGCGCCCCGAGAGATACTGAAATGATGAGCAATGAGATAAACACTTCCAATTATATCGAGCTCTTATTCGTCCCTGCATCTTTATTCCATTAATATGTTAAATATTATAACCAGGAACAATCATACCACAAAAACAAAACACCAGTTAAAGCATTTTTTGTGTGAACCAGAGCAAACAAGATTTCAGGTCCAGAATAGGGGTAATCTGCAACAGGACTTACAAGTGATCCAACAATGTGCCTGGTGTTCTAGTGGATCCATGTGCTGTGTGATGTATTGTGAAACCTTCTATAGGAAAATATTTGGGCACCTAAGGTATTAGGCCCTGCCAGTGCCTTCTGAAGAACTGGTTGTAATTTAAAACTGAAGTCCCTTATACTACAGAGTAGTGGATGGGAATAACCCAGAAGACACCAAGTGACTGTGTAACCAGACCTTTCTCCTATGAGCTACTGCACATGCATACTTCCTGAGTCATCAAGTCTCTGAGCAGTTATACTCACTTCTCATATAAAGAAAATGGCAATCATTGTATTAGGCAGAATCAGTTCCAAAAAAGCACAAGTAAATTACATGAAAATTAGCACTGAGTCCTCAGCCAATATTCCTGTTAAACAAATAATTCTTTTTCTCTTCAAACTCACATGTTTAGGGGAAAATGTCTTTGATGTTTTTATTGACAGAAATATACTAATAACATGTAAAATATGCTGTTGATGCTTATAGAAAGTATGTTACTATTGTATTACTACCTCCTAGTGGGCTAACATTTGAGTAGACAATTGGTTGTTAAGATCATAGAGGGAAAAATGATATGTGTTGCACATAGACACAAGCCCCCGACAAACTGAGTCTCCTAGAATAAGCCATATCTGAAGATTCTAAGTTTGAAATTCTGAATGAACTATATGGGAATGTTCACAAAGCTGTGTACATTCATAGCCATCAGAAAACATCCAACCTTGAAATCTTCAAAGTCAAGGTAGAAAGGATGCTGTATTAAACAGGTGCTAGTCAACCCTTTCTCCTCTGTCACGCTTGTGTGGGAATGATTCATGCTACATTTGACTAGCTGTCCAAAGAATGGAGGTTACACATGTAATTAGCAGCATGGGATTCCTTTTACAAAGTCATTCTAGTGGCTTTCACTGTAGCTGACGTTAATAATGTGCTGTCAATGTGGCGCATTCGCGGTCAGTTATAGGAACAGGACAAATTTTCCCAAAGGATCCTCATAAGAGTTTCACCAACCTACAAGAAACTATCACTGTCTTGTCTTTTCTGTTCCCTCAGGCCCCAGGCTATTGGATAAACAGGAATTATTACACTGATAGCAAACAGGAACTCTGACTTCAATGACATGCTAAACCTCGTTCTATAGAGGGAGAAGTCTATAGTATATCATAAATTAAAGAGATTCACTAGGGCAATTCTTAGTGCATTTGTGTCAAACAAATGTGAAGAGTCACTGCAGTGAAGCCTGACCCAGATACAAAGCTAACGTCTCAGACATATTGTGTAAGTTCTGTGTCACATAATTAGGAAACTGCCTGGGCCTTTGAGAGGACTGGCTGAGGACAATGAGAGTCTGCAATCGGCGCTTAGATGGGTGATGCCGTTCTCAGTCAGGGCCTCAGATAAAGCCAGGGAGCAGAGATCCATCGTAAGTCCCATTAACCTTCTCCGAAAGTATGTTGCAGTTTTGTAGAGGTTGGGATAAACAGCATCTTAACTTGAACTTAGTGACAAATGGAAAATTCAATGACTATATAAGTCAGTTTTCTCATTCTGAGATACAGTGTCCTAACCACAACTTAAAGCAGAAACGTTTAAATTACTGTTCAGTCCATGTGCAGTTGGCCCCAGGCCAGACATCATGGTGGAAGGATATGGCCAAGTAAAGCTTAATTCATCATGGTTAGGAACTAGAGCAGGGCAAGTGTGACAGGGAAGAAGAGGCCAGAATCAATATAAGCCTCAGTGATGTGTCTTCATTACCCCACAGAGAGAAATCTCCTGGACATGTGCCCCACCAGTCCGAGGGCAGCTCTTAAGGCCTGTCTTGAGACTTCAGCCTGACAGGCACAATATCACAATGACTAAAGTAGATCTGAGGGATAAAGATTCTTGAAAAAGTAATAGACCTAGAATTTACATTCAACCCTAGTATCTCCTCCTAGGTGTCTTCCTGAGAGAGGTAAAGACATAATATGACAGTAATGCATGCACCCCCCATGTGCACTCATAAGAGCTAAATCTTGGAAGTGGTCTGTATGTCTGCTCTCAGATGAATGAAGAAAATGTGTTATTTGTGCACAAAAGATACTTCTCTGCCATTAAGAAGGATAAACTTGAGACATTTGTAGGGAAATGTATATACCTTGAGACCATAATGGTAAATGAAATAAATCAGACATACAAGCTTAAAAAAATGCATGATATCTCATATGAGAAGCCCAGATATTAATACATTGAATAGTACAGTCAAAGATAGATAAAAAGAAACAGGCAGGCAGATCTTTAGCAAAAGGGAAGAAGACAAAGGGACGGAGGGAGAGGGAAGGTATACAAATATGCATTGAAGTGCCATGCACCTGTACCAGCTTCCCAAAGTGAATAAAATCATTATGTACTGCAAACATGTAGTAGAAAAATAAATTTAGAAAAAGAGTAAACTTGCCTTTCCTCTTATTTCACTTCCAATTTTATCCACCTCCCCCTTACTCCTGGTGCAGTCCCTGTACATGTTAACCTGCTCAGCGGAGGTGTCACCTGACTACAACTTGCCTGTGTTCTGGATGTCAGCACGGGTCTATCATATTTTGCTTTCATGCCTCATGTAACACAAAATTGCAAGTCACCTGTGAAAATTTAATTGGCACTCACACTTGGACAAATTGGATGTAGAAGCAATTTAATATCTGAGATGCATTTTAGATAAATGTATGAGGAAAGCTGGTAAAGAAATGCTTCCCTTTTCTTACTCAGAGAAGCAGTGAAGTACACACTACCTACATCATCTCAGAGGTTTCCAGGTTATCGATCTGCACACAACAGAAACAACAGCTGACTTCAGCGGCATTCTGGTACGCTTTCCCCATTCTGTTTGATAGGCTGCCCTAAAGAGCTCCCTCCTCCCTGCTGCTTGGAATCACACTTAAAAATTACAGCACTTGTTGCCCAAACCTTTTTGTCAGGCTGAAGGTCGAGCCATCTCAGACGAATTACTTTTTTAAGGAAAATCCACCATCATATAATTTTTAAAAGGCCAATGAGAAAAACTTTAAGAAAAATCATTTTACAATTATGTGATACATTAATTGCCTGTCCAGTCACTGGACCCAATACCTGGCACCCACAATTTAAAGAAGGAGTTTAACTTAATGCAAAGTTTCAATCTAGGGTTGGGCGACTCTGAGGCAGATAGCTCATGGCAGAAGGACATAGCCAAATAAAGGTATTTAGTTCATCGTGATCATGAGGTAGAGCCAGGAGTGCCAGCGGCATGAGGTAGGGACCATACATAGTACTCAGTGTCATGCATTCGCAAATCATCTGGATAGTAAGGCGTGTGCTCTGCTGATCTACTGTTTATCAATGAAGTGTAGTTCACAAATAGAAATCTCACATGTGATAACTCTTTTACTGAGATGGTTGTTTTGTTAATACCATATTTATTATGTGCAAATACCTGATCAAATAATTATTGATCAGCCAGTATTTTTAATTTTAGATCTTAATATGATGAATAGAAAATGATTGATTGTTGAAAGGCACAGAAATTACAATTCAATTTGGACACAATGAAAAATAAGAAGTGTGAAGTAGGTCACTCTGTTTTAAGTTTTCAATAAGTGGCTTAGATTGGGAGTTTGGAACGGAGGAGCCAAGTTTTGCTTGTTTCTTATTTGCTGTATATCTCCGGAATAGTGCCATAAATTTCTATAATTATGTGTCACCGCACTCATGTGAAATAATAGGCCAACAAAAGCTTTTGTTTTATTTGTTTTCTCATTAGAATAGTCTTCTGTGAAAAGTGGCTAAATAACTACTCTATAATATTCACACTTTAAAAACAAAATACATTCCATTACACTCCTGAACCAGGAGTGGAAAATTTAATTTGTTACATAACATTTGCTTGCCATCTAAAATTAAGTGACTTAATCAATCTGCACAGTGCACTTTAATGCAAACCTTGAAATATAGTTCTATTAAGTAAGAGAGGACATAAAATACCTGACTCGTAGTTACTAGGGAATAAGTAGTACATACGAAATGATAACAAATTACAATTTCGGTCATTGGATTTTTATGCTTGCACAAGAGAGACTATTTTAAAGTACATGACATCTCCACTGCTCCATTTGTTAAATATTTGAAATACATTAATTTGTAGTTCATGAACTCCAAAATTTTATTCTTGGGATTTCAGTAACCAACATACCTATTTGCAAGCAAATCATGTTTAAATCATGTTTCCAGCTATGGAGTAACAAGGAAAATGTGACTGATACAGGAAATTAGCACTGCTCTACAGAGCACAATTATTTCTTTTAAAAAAATGAGACTTGTAGATATTTGCATAAGCTACAATTGCAATTTAAATAGTAGACTCATTCAAATGAATGTATGAAAATCGTTTGATACATGTTAACAGAATCTTGCATCTTGACATCAGAATTCCAGAATTCAATATTTGCTTTAGGTGAATGTTAAATAGAAGGGAAGGTTCTACAGCATGTGATTTGTGCACAATGGTCTCCTTGCAGATATGGCGAACCTTTCAGAGCTTTCGGCAGTAACATACAGTCCACCGCAGTACCTGTGCCATAGGTTCGCCACGACTGTTGCAGGTGCTGCACCTTTGCAGTTGGCTTCCGTTCTACCGTGTAAGTGGGGCAATAAAAACATAGTCTGAGTCATGAGATGTGACATGTTTGTAAATATATACATTAAGTTGAGCATGCAAAAAATACTACATCTTTTAGTGGAATGCAAATTAATCACATCTTTCAATGGTGTTGCTTGAAGCCATAGGGGGAAAGTTGCCATGTAACTCCTTTGATAACTGTTTATTTTTAAAAACTAATGAAATATAAAATATAGAAAGAATGTACTAAGATGTGATAAATCAAAGACCTGTGAGCAGCGCAACTTTCTATTTTGAATTATTCTTATACACCTCCCTTGTTTTCTCACCTGTTAATACGTTTCTCTATTTTACTTTATTTAGTAATCGATATTAGCTGTGCATAAAAGAATAACGTTGAGTTTTTCCTTAGACATATATCTCCAGTTCACACATCCCATTTATAAATTTTCCCTATTCTTGTGCTCTAATGGTAAAAAAGTTCTTTGAAGTAACTTTTAGCATCTTAATTAAGTCATTCATTAATTATTATCATTTAATTTTATTAAAATATGGGCAGCTATTACCTTTATTCCATTAATGCCAAACTATATCCTTGTGATGTTTCTATAATTATTAATGGGTTCATTGTAACTTTCTATAGAATACATTTAAGGAAATTTAAATGAAAAACAACTAGGGAGAGGAAATTTATCATTAATAAAGGACAAAACAAATCATTGGGTAATGTGCTCACTCTTATGCTTGAAAAATATGATTTTTCTTTTAGACATGGTCTGGCTTGTAGTTCAGGCTGGCCTTGAGCTCACTATGTAACCCAAGCTGGTGTTGAACACAGACTACTAGAATTATAGGCATGCAACACCACACCAGGCTAAAAATATGATTATTAAAAGAGCTTTTTAAGAGGCTGAGGCAGGAGGGTCACTGTAAATTTGAGGCCATCATGGGCTATATAGTGAGCTCAAGGCAGCTTGACCTACACAGCAAATCCCTGTCTCTAAAATAAATAAATAAATACATACATACATAATACATAAATGAGCTCCTTAAAACATTGCACTTATAAGCCTCTAAAAACTGACACTAAAAGTTCAAATAATGGTTTTGTAAAAAGTGATCTGATACCATAATTTGAGGAAGATGGATGATTTTAAAAAACTGATTAGAAGACTATAAAACTCTGGAAAAGTATGGACACAGGACAGGAAAGCCTGAACTAAGGTGGCTCTGTACAATTAAATCAAGACATAGATATCAAAAGTACAGCTTTTTTCAGAATTTGGAAATAAAAACTCACTGGTAAAGAGCCATTAAAACTCCTAAAACTCTCTCTGTTTAATCCTATTCAGTATAACTAGGGTGGTAATATTAACAAAAGTCCAGAAGTCAGAGGGATAGTTGGTTTTCAAATTGGTGAGTGGTGATTAAGAATAATGAATTACTAAATGTGCAGTAGTGGTTTAATATGATTAAATAGTAATTAATTACTATTGATCAAACTGAATTAGAATCAAGCTGATCAAGATGTAACAGTAAAGCAGGCTGAATTCCATAGGAGATGAAGGACTCTATTTAGAACAGACAGAATTCATTAATTTAGACCAGTCACTGCTCATCCCTGACTTGCAGGCCAGGAACATGAGCCTCTGACTACCTTTGTTCCAACCTTATATACACTTTTGGTTTCCATGGTAATGTGTAGCCCTGTCCACATGTTGTTATGCTTGTGTGATGTAACCAGGTCAGGCCCTGGTCATGAGCCCAATCACAATGATATATATTTTCTGTACTCTGTTCTATATGTCCCCCTTTAGATAACCATGCTTTTCCTTTATGGTTACAATGTTTATCTAGGGCCAGGGAAGGGATGAAACAACCCAGGCAGGATCATAGGTGGTGTCTGGGCCCAGATGTTCTTTGTCTTTGGAGATGTAGTCCAGGGCAAAGTCAGGACTGCAAAGTTAACTTTTTACAACCTCTGCAGGATGTTTCTCAAGACACATTTTGAGGCTTGCACTAAGACTAGAATTAGTCTATCTTAAAATGATATGCTAAGAGTCACCATCCCCTACATTAGAATAAAAGTGTACAGATATTTATTCACATTTCAAACTAAATGCCATGCTTCCTGGAATGGAAGACTTATTTTATTATCTTATTCCACATTTTTACCAATTTTTCAGGAAGGCATTATGAACGCTTGTCAAAGTTCCTCAGTGCACAAACCAGAAAACTGTGAAAGCCAGTGGAACATGAGACAGAGAAAGGGGGAAGACATTTTAAATGTGTCTAAAAGTCAGCCAGTCACAGGGAAATCTGTGAGCAAATTGAAGGAAAACAAAGAATCCCAGAGAACACAACTAATAAATGATCAGTACTGAATGAGCTTTGGACAGGTACAAAGGAAATTATGCCATTTCTGCTTATTAGCAAAATGGACTTGAACGAGAAAGACACATTCCAGTACAGCTTAGTTAGCAAGAAAAAAACAGGACCTGGATAAGGGCATTCACCGGGTTTAAAATTGTGATGAGTCCACATCCTATTTTCAGTACACTCAAGTATTTTATCTTTCACTTCTTGAGAGAAATAATTTTTAAAAAATCAAATTCCCAGTTTGACTAAATCCAAATATCCTTCTTACGAAGTTATTCTATTAGGTACTCTATCTACTCCACTGTAAAATATAAAAATGTAATCTTGGCTGACTCATGAAAGCAGATGCTGTAGCAGTGTGAATCTTCTAGAAATGGTGTGGCTGGAAAGTAGTTATTGGAAGCTAATTAATCAGTTCTGTTCTGCAAAGTATGTTAAGTCTCAACTCAGAAAAACAGCACTCTGCATGACATTAATGGTAGAAAGTTAAACTGGAGATATAATGATAAAATTATTTCAATACTTTATAATTTTTAATACTTTAGTTTATAGCAAAGGTGAAATTACTTCTATGGAATATTGGATTTAATCTTCACAAGCTGAGACATAGATGTTGTCATGCCATTCGCTTTATAGACTAAAAGCAAATGAGAAAACAAATGGTGTTTGAAGTCACAAACACAAATGCACATAGGCATGGTGGCATTATGATTGAAATTAATGGCATCAAATTCAAAACCTTGTTGAAGAATTCATAAATTATATTTTTGCACAAGGTGAGTTTTTCTTTAAAGGTGTATGCTCCTATTTTATGATACACTGTTGCTCATGTATCTTTGTAAAATCACATGAAACGATTTTTCATTGAGTTACTAATAGTTCACTAAGATTAACAATAACATCATTGTGTAATTATAAATAACTCCATTATATTGTGTCTGAAACCTAGAGTTCATGAAGCTAAACAGAAATAATCAAGTTTAATGATATTAAAGACAGATATTTAGACAAAATTCATTTTACCATCATCTTTTTTTCTTTTTCGGATAAAGTGAACCCTGAGACTGTTGATAGGGTAACTTTAAAACTATGAGATTGAAATCATGCCATAATTTTGAGAGAGAAATCACTGTATAAAATTCAGTACCAGTCATTACTGCTTACAAATATTGCTCTAATGGTCTATAACTCACAAATATTCACATTCAAGACCTTGATTTAGGTGCATATGCTTTCAAGCTTTTAATATAAAAGCTCATAATTTCTTTTAATGAATGGATAAAACATTTAAAAAGCTTGCCTTCCTGAAGTCTTTTTTTCCAGCCTCGCAATTCACCAAAATTCACATTTTGACAAGAATTGTTGAGCACTGTTTCTCTAAGGTATTCTACATTCTGAGCACTTTTCACAGGTTAACATTCATGATCACTGCCAAAGGGATGGGAGAAAACTATCCTGGCTGCACTTAACAGACAAAGAAAATAAGGGCAAAATTCTAAAATATCAGGCTATCAAGGCATCTGGGCCTGGGAATTTTAATAAACTGGACACAGAACAAGTCACCTCAGTGATGACGGTGAAAAGCAGCCTAGGGGAATTCATAAGAAGGGTTTTCAATTACAGATCGGTTCTGCATAATAATAGGGAGTGATTCTCAGCCTTTGTTATGGGAAATAGGTTGGTTCCCAGATTACCTAAAGATGTAACAGAGAACTTCACAGGACAGATGGAAATCCTGAAGAAAGAAAGAAAAAGAAAGAAAAACCTGCTAGCTTTCATGGACATTTTGGTGATAGCTTTCATAATATGAATAAAGGCTTAGGGAGACAAAGAACCGTCTAACTCACAGAAATTCTAACCATTTTCAGTTGTCCACGCATGGCAAATGTCCAAGCAGTCTTTCGCAACGCAAATACAACAAACCGAGACTACGTTAATATCAAAACTTCCAGTAGATTTTTAATTTGCACATGGTACACAAATTTCTAGTCTGTTTGATACTTATAGTAGTAATCTAGAGTCTTAGAAGTTTACTTATTTTTGTTATGTGATTTTATTCTTTGTATTTTGTACTGTGAAAGCCATAGGACTAGCTTCTCTGTATCTTGCAATATAGTTTTACAAGATTAATTTTTATATAATGACGATTTTATATTTGTATTGTTACATCACATATGTTTTCATATGTTGTTTTATATTGGAACAAATATATTATTATCTTCTACAACTCATAGTTTTCAAATATATATCATTTGTTGGTTTAGCAAATATGTATTAAGTGCTTATTCCATGGCAGATGTATGGTAAGGATATTTTCATTGAGATTATAAATATGAAATGGTTGTGCATTGCTTTTAATTCTACTGAGCTCTAGCATAATATTTTCAATGTTTTCCATTTAATATTTTGATATTTAACATTGAAAATCTGCACTGTTTTAGACTATGCTGCATGCATTTTATGAGGGTACAAAACCTCTACGTATAGCTCAATAGATATTTAATAAATGCTAAATGGGTGACAGATATATCACCATTTCTTTATATGATTAAAGTATGAAATAATGCTTTATCTTAAAATCTTTCTGATAATTTAATAATTTATGTAAACTATATAATATAGTAAAAAGTTAATTTCTCTCTCTTACTTGATTCTTACATGTATTAAAAACTTTAGCCGGGCCTGGTGGCACATTCCTGTAATCCCAGCACTCGGGAGGCTGAGGCAGGAGGGTTGTTGAGAGTTCAACACCAGCTTGGGCTACAAAGTGAGTTCAAGAACAGCCTGAACTACATAGCGAGACCCAGTCTCAAAAAGACAAAAAAAAAACAAAAAAACCTTTAATCTTTATGGAAAGAGCAAGTTTTATGCCTTCTTCACCTTCTTTTGGCAACCTGGAATATGGGTGCTCCTTAAAGGTGAAATAAAGATGCCATGATCCAGAAGCATGAGACTTCCGGAGAAACGTACAAATCCCTTAAAAATAAACAGGGTTTGATGGCATAGTTCTCCTTATGATCATTGCATCACTTTCTTCCTCTTGAATCTATTCTAATTCGTGTCATTCTTCGCTGAATAGTCTGTGGACTAAAGGGACTTGGGGGTAGCTCCTGGCGGAGGCTTCTACCTGGAAAGACAGCCTCATGCTGAAATGCTCTTTTTCTTTTCTTTTACAAATTGGTGTTTATTTTCTGTCAACCTCATTTCCACTTTGCTGACGTGTCTGCAAAACAGCTCAAGACCACTCGGCGGTGGTTCCCGCTCACTCAGTGGCCTGCGCGGTGGGGGCTACAGACCCGTCTTCTGCGGCCGGCTGAGCGCTCAGGTCTTCCGTGCGGAACTGCGGACTAGGCACAGAGGGCACCTGCGCCTTCAGACGGGTCTGCAGCCTCGGCTGAGCGGCAGTGAGCTCGGGGGGGGGGGGGGGGGGGGGGTCCACTCGCCCTGAAATGCCTCCTGGGTCCAGCCTTCTAGGCAGCTGCCTGCTCTTCCTTTTCAGTGCTTCATAGGACAAAAGTGCAGACAAAATAAGAGAGGGGATGCAATGGCTTTCTTTAGTATCTTCCTTTGATTTATAGAGAGAACGCTTTTTGCTTACTTTTTCTCCTGTTCTGTTTTTTATTTTGTTCTAAATTTTTAATCTGTATCAATTTTCAATATGAGCTCATTATAACTAGAAGGCAAAAGAAAGATGCTATCTGGATTTATAGATAAACCCCAAATGATTTTTTCTTCATATAGGCTGCCCAGGTTAATTTACTAGGGAGGAGATGCATGTCATTTTGTTTAAATCCTACCGCTTTTGTAGTTTGCCTTTCTCTGAGGCTCTGAGTCCACTAGAACTTTCATTTTCCTGACTTGAAACTGACATGTGATTTAGATTTGGGCAAACCATTCCTTCCACTGGAAACCTGAATTAAACTGATTTATCTGGGAGACAGATGGGGTAGACCGTGCTCATATCCATTATGCTGTTTAACTAAGAAAGAAAAGGAAGATTCCAGAGTGAAATACTGAAGAAGCTGTTGACAGTTGTTTGGCCTCAGCAGGAGGAGCAGTTTCTTTGACGTCGTGACAGATACTGAGACACTGGCTGTCATTCCTAGAAGCCCAGAAAGTGTGGCTCGCTTTAGCAATCACAGCAACTCAATAAGCATTTGTGTAGTCCACGGTAAATCCCTCTACAGTCAAACTCATCCCTTTGTATTTAGCTCTCTGCAACCAGGTCACAATAGGAAACTTTAGTGCCCTAAAAGAGCACATCATTGTGTGGGATTATAGTTATGCTTTGGTAACTTAAAAGAAATGATTACCTTCTATATGCACACCTAACTTTCCTGGGACTTTTCTTCTTATCAATAGAATGACATAAACAATGAACCAGAAATATAAGACTAACATAAGTATTTAAATTTTTAACCTGTACCTCATGGGAATAAAATTTTTAGGCATATGGAAAAACCCAAAACATGGTTGCAGTGTTTTTGCTTTTGTATCTCATTTAATATAAAATATATAATTCTTAGTACAGGTATATTTCTGATTTGCTTTTTTAGTGACTTTACTGACTTTCAAAAGTCAGTAAGTTCCTTTACTGACTTTCAAAAATGACAATGAAAATTTTTTTCTCCTACACAGACCTATTTAAAATACATTGAGAAATTTAATCTGCTATAATTAGTCTATTTGTAAAAGTAATATCTCTAGGAAATATATCACTTTATGGTAACACATTTCAGTAACATGTATAGAAATTGTATTATGAATTAGATTCATGGATTTTGTAATTTTAGTAATGTTTTAGGAGCTATACTGCAAGACAGTATTATAATGTGTTAATCCAAACAATTCTCATTCAGGCCTTCTCTAACATTTTATAGCGAACAACATGTCTGTATTGTTAACCCACCTGGATATTGCCAAAATTGTTATAGTAGTGTTTAGTTTTCCAAGTTGGGAAAAGACTGACCCATAATCATAAAAAATGTTAATTTTTTTCTTAGAAAAGTAGGTTCTACCTAGCATATTTTAAATTATAAAATAGCTTTTACTTAACTATCAATAAAATCTCAAGAAAACCTGTTTGAAATATTTTTGCCAATCACCCTTTTTTTGAGACCTCAAAAACCATCTGGAGTGGAATTTTTAAAATATGTATTTGCTGGGAAACCTGGAAAAAGATGATTTACATATAAAGAAGAAATATTCATTACTTTTCAGTATTGACTGTTTAAATGACAAAGACATATTTAAATGACAGTTCTTTTGAAGATAAATGATTCTGAGATAGGATGGAGAGCTTTCCTTTGGAGACATTCTACCAGTTTGAATGGATCAACACTCTACATCCAACAGAATTTACTCAAGATGTTCACCATTTCTAAATGTATTTCAGTCACATTCTCCATAATGTATCTAAGTTACTAACAAGCCATAATAACATCATATTCCACAATGAAGTAAAGCTCATTTGTCCAATTATGTGGAGTGGTATAATTCTTTCATCCTTGAAATGAATTTCTTTAAGTCAATTTACCAAAATTTGATATTATTGCTCAGAAAAAAGTCATAGGCACATTTGCATTTATACGTTCTATATTACCAATTTTATTATGTTAGTTTTTGTACATAAAAATCTATCCTACAATCTGTAAAACTTCCAAAAGACACTTTCCTGGGCCATAAAATATTTTCACTTAAGTAACTGAGCAGTAATCTCCTCCCTGAATGTGAGAATTGTGGTAATGCACTGAAGTTAAAATAATTAGTAGCAACATCTAGTTGACGGCTATGCTTCAACTGCATTAAAGAAAACATAAAATGCTAAAATAGTCTATCAAGTAAAAGGCAGAAACATGCACTTCAGCACTCAGTACCTTTAGTGGTCAAAGAATCACTTGAAATAGTTCATCTGTAGTACTCAGTTTGAGTAAAAATATAAGTGTTTGAATAAAGATAAATTTTTATCAACTTGTATTTTAAAGTCATGATTATATTATGTTTACACAAAGTTGTAATTTTTTTAAATGTGATTAGTGGACCAGATGCTGTGGCTCATGCCTGTAATCCCAGCACTTGAAAGGCCAAGACAGAAAGATCGTGGCAAGTTCAAGGCCAGCCAAGGCTGAAGCTACAGTGCGTTTCAAGGTCAGCCTGAACTGCATAGTGAAACCCTGTTTAAAAAAGGAAAGAAAAAAAATACTGATTATTAAAGGGAATTTTTTTTTTCTGATTCAAAAATTGTCCCCATGAACACCACCAAAGATATAGGATAAAAGGAATCAATAAGGAAGCTTACCTATATACTTAGTTTGCCAGGAAAAAAGTATACACAATTCAGGGAAAGAAATAGAGTATGATTTTTTTTCAACAGATAATGTTATGCTCATATGCAGGACCCTAGAGGATGTCCTATATTGCAGAAAATCCACTACACTCCTGGCGCTTAGGAGGAAACTGGGTATGTGTGGCTGCATGGTCACTGACCAAGGTTACCCAAGCAGCAGTTTGCCATAATAACAAATAAATATCTGGAAGATAATGGTCACCACTCTGAGCACCCTTATAATTGTAGGGGCCAAAGCTAACTTGTATGAATCTCAAGATGTCTCAATGAGTGTATTATTAAAATAGTTATACAAGTATTTATTTTCCTGAAGTGTGTATACATTTCTGGTTGACTGCCAGGCGTGGTGGTGCATGCTTGTAATCCCAGTACTCTGGAGGCCAAAGCAGGAGGATCACTGGTGGACTCTACACAATAGAAGCTATTGGTGTAAATCTTCATTACCATTCCATTAGCAAAAATAATGTTTAAATCCTATTTAAAAGGTAAGAAAACTGAAGCTTAAAGAGGTACTACTTGCAAGGTCACTGTCACACAAATGAACAATTGATTTGATGTTACTCTCCCTCCAACACATAGATTGTCTGTGGTAGTCATTTCTGTCTGATGCGGGTGGATGTGAAGGATTCTGACGTCAGGCATCTGGAAGGTGACTGGATCATGTGGCTGCTCCTTCATCAATTCGTGAATCCGCTGATAAGTCCAAAGTTCCACGTAGTGTTAGGAGAAGGGGCCCGACTAGAAGAAGCAGGTCACTGGGGCATGACCTAGAGGGCACATCCCCCTCATCGCCTTTTCAATTCACTTTCTGCTTCCTGGCCAACAGAACAGTGGCAACTGTCCCTTTAGTGTGACCTTCATCATAGCAATCTGCGCTGGAGCCAGCTGAGCAGGAAGTATAACTGTGAGCCGAATGAAACATCTCCTCCTTTCGTTTGCATATGTCATTACTTTTTCCCAGTGACAGGAAGCTGACTGGACTTTTGTTACTGGAGAAGTGCAGTCATGGCAGGGCTGTGCTTTACCATGTGGGTTAGGAGCTTCTAGAACTGGCCCCATCTTCAATGCAACTGCATTCTTTCTTTGTTCTTTTTGCTTTGCTGACTTATTTTTCACTTTTCTTAAGAGGGTACGGCCTTCTCTGTTGCCTCTGGTTGTTAATCTCCAGTTCATTCTGGTTTCCTGTGTGGACAGACTCTTCAGCTTTCTCATAATACTCCTTCTGAAATCTGGGTGGAAGCCTCTTTAACCTCAGAATTCTTGCATTTTCCTTACACCTAAAGCCAGGGCCATGTGGATGATGCCAAGGTCTGCTGCCACCTGGAGCAGTAGCCAAACTTTCCTCTCTCTTGGCCATAGAGGTCAAGTTCCTGGATCGCTGGGCACACTGAATCCAATTCTGAGGGGTAAATTCTCTATGCCGCCTCCATTCTAGAACCTGGTACGGCCGCTGCTGCCATTCTGGAGCATGGCGCTCTTTGGCTTCCTTCTCAAGGCAAGGTCTTTCACCTTTGTAGTTTTGAGGCTGCAAAGGGTGGAGAATTGCTGTTTGTGATGCCCTCAGGCCATCTTTTCCATTCTCTTGTTCCTTCTCAGCAACATAGATCTCTTCAGCCTTATCTTTGCAGTCCACAGCTTTACTGGAGCTTCCTTTCTGGCCAAATTCACATTTTAAATCACCCTGCTGGGCTCTTTGCTCTTGATTGTCAGTATAAATCTGGCTAAAAGCTCCCAACAAAAGCCATGCCACTGCCCCAGCATTCGACTGCCTTGAAATTTCTTTTGCCAGATTAATCAGTTTGATGCCGCCCTTAATCTCAGTCTTAGGCAAATTCTCTGGACACGAGCAAAATGTAGACAAACTTTCTGCCAAGCCATAACATACATCATCTGGAGTCCAACAACCAATGATTAATACTTCTTATTGACTTACCTCTTTTTGTATCTTTCCCCACAGGAACCCCCCAAACAAAAATACATCTGGGATAATATTTCATAAAATGTTTATATTTATTGTATTTTTTCTCTTCTTTGTATTAAGTTGTAAACACATTATTGGTTTTCTAATTGTAAAAATAAATGTGATTAAAATAGCTGCTGTCTTTTTATAAAGATTTTATAATAATGAAAAAATACATTGAATGAAATATTAAATTTGCATAGATGAATTTTTTAATTGATATAAAAACAATTATTCTATAACTCCCATACATTAAAAATGGTTATTCTAAAACTTATGTTAGATTTGAATTAATTGCTCCATATATTTTTATTGTGTGTTTAATATATGAGAGTCAAATTTTTTACTTTACCTAATTAATCAACTTTTTAAAATAGTTGCAGAAAATTTCTGAAGTGGAATTAAAAAAAGCACAAAGACTTCATTTAATGATAAAAATTTCTTTGTCTAGGAAACACTGTTGGGTAAAATAATGTGAACAAATTGCTTCATGACATTAAAAGAAAACACTTTTATAAATCATCTCTTCATTACATTTGGGCAGAGTTTATAACTTCTTCTGTTTATGTTGAGTTAACTACAGAATGTAGAATGATATGGGAACGAACTGCCACCAATTCCTTCCAAAGATGGATTGCTATTATTGGCCATATTTTCTCCACTTACTAAAATCTTCTTACTCTTCTGAATGACTGAAATTCAATTTTCTCCACTCTATCTTTCTTTTGTACTACATTCATTGAAAACTACCACTTTCAAATTCCCATGAGCCTTAAAGACCATTCTAGAGCATTTGTCTCTATGTAAATATTCTCTCTTAAATGTCTTATTACAAACCATTTGTGTAGCTTCCATAGTTCAGGAATCTATTTTTCATGCTATCGAATGAAAAAAATTAAGGGCAAGATCTTTGATTTTAAGCATCTAAGAAATTACTGAAAATACTGAATATATTAAAAAGGAAACATTTACCTTAAAATAAAAAGTGGATATATAAATAATTGATTGGACTTATTAAAGAATACAAGAAGCACATGTGCTTTGCTTGAAATTGCATAAGGTATTCTCTAAAAAGATTAACATGATAATAAGGAAAATAAAGTTTTAGTAATTAAACAAGTTAAACAAACATGAACCTTGGAAAAAGGCATATATATTTTTTGGGCCAAAGAATATTCCAAGTTTATAAGATGACTGCACTCTGGGAAAGAATAATATTTGAGTTCCTTCCAGACTGTTCCAATGATACTATGGATAAGAACTATATCAATGTCCAATTAATAATTGATTTGTAGTTCATTTCACTAAAAATGGGGTAGATATTTTCATGGAGAATAAACTTTATAGGCAGATACAACATTAGAAAAATTGTTCATGTATCTTTTATTTTTCTAGACTACAATACTTTGGGTATGTATATTTCTACAATTATCTATTCTTTCACAGGGAAGATTGAAGATAACAAGGGTATTTTATAATTCTAAAATAATTTAAGCATGATGGTCTCAATATTTTAGGTAGGTAAAGAAAGGACTTCACTAATGGACCTCAAAGACTCCCTTCAGGAATGAAGTTATTAATTTATATTTTTGACTGAGAAAATAAGTCTTTCACTAACTGGCTTCTACATTAGTTTTTATACATTTGGAGGTAATGCACCTATTGACTAAAGCATTCTTACTGCCCTTGATATTCCCATTTGAGACTCTTCTAGCAGGAAATGATTCCCTTGAAAGTGCTACTTGTTTTCTCTTTCACACTGTAGATCTTAAAAACCACTACAAAAGGATGAAAACATATGAAACTGAAATACAGAGAATGTAATGCTTAAATAGAAAATCTGGCCTAAAAGATCTGCCTTAGTTAATATAGTCAACCAGTATAGTTCTAGTTTTAGCATTGGAGAATGATGTATTTTGTTTTTTGAGACACATTTAACTTTGTAAGTATGCTTTAAATGTTTATTTTCAAATTCATCTTCTTTTGTAAGAAAGAAACAGAGAAGAAACTTGGGGATATAGGAAACACTGGGCTGAAGCCCATGTCATTTGAGACTTGATTATTGATATTTTTTGGTTTTATTTCTTCAATCTGGCTATGTTTGACATTCTGAAAGCAAAAGAGGAGAAATAAACAGGAAAAACTTCAAGTTACTTTTTTATGGAAGGAATGCTTTTTCATAATTGGAAACACCATTCAGCAATCAGTATTGTTTTTTCTTTAAATTCAGGAGATGAATGATAGTTTCCAGGATTTTTTCTCCATAAGTATCCCAGAGGTGCAGTTTTTATGTTGGTAATTTTTGAGGTTTGTATCGAAATTTTAAACTGCTGATTTAACTGTATTTACCAATACTGCTATGATTTGAGTATGTTCCATTCAAAATTTAGATATTGAAACTATATGGTCAATGTGATAATATTAAAAACCGGGGCCTTACAGGAGTAATTAGGCCCTACCTCTCCTGTGCCTCATGTACAAGACTCTGTAAAAGAAGCTGCTCATAGCATTTGATCACAAGTCTTTTTGTCTTCTGCCATCTGAAGAACAAGGAATCATATCAGAACGAGAAACAGCAGCCCTCACCAGACACAGAACCTGCCAGTCCCGGGATATTCAGCTCCCTAGCCTAGAAAACAGTGAGCATTACTCTTCTTATTAATTATTCAGTTTGGGGTATGTTGTCGTAGCAGCACAGATATTCTAAAATATATACTTCCAACAAATTTTACTTCATCTGAAATAATTTCTTCTCAAAGTCTTACTCAATGTAACACTGGCCTATGCCTTGCAATGATTCAGCACTGAGTCATGTTGGAATTGATGCTAACACAGTAAATGGTAGCTGCCCAAAGTGATGTTTTATCATTTGGCATAAATGTACCAGTCATATATGAATTTGAAAATGTTTTAATGTTCACTTAACTAATTTTCAAAAGTAAAGAGGCTGTAATAAAATCCTTATTCTTCTTTTTAGAAACAAATTAATTATAACTTCTTAAAGACAAGCAGAGAATTAGCACTGGCCCGGTTGCATAAAGATGATTCTATACACTAATAGTTTTAATGACTACACAAACTTCACCTCATAAATGGTGTTTTAAGAAATTATTACACTTTATAATACTAAGGTCATAACAGTTAAAAATGTGGAGAATTTATATTGTAGATATACAGAGAAGTTTTTTCAGTGAATAACAAACTTGAATTTCTTGACTTTGGTACAGATTTGCTGAGGCTGGAAAACAGACTTTAGCTCTACCCTAGAACTTGACCTAAATTATTTTGTATTTGGCTCTTTAGGTCAGAATCCCACACACAGGGGCTGGGGATATAGCTCAGTGGAATAAGCGCTTGCCTAGGAAGTGCAGGGTCCTGAGTTCGATCCCCAGTACTGCCAAAAAAAAAAAAAAAAAAAAGGAATCCCACACACAACAGGAAAATATTTTGTAGTTCAATTTTCATAAAATTTATATTTAGCTCTGATAGCACATAGCTAACCAAACACTATTTCCTGGAATTCAGAAATTAAGCTCATTTAGATTAATAGTAGGAATTTCATTTTCCACATGTGATAAGAGTAGAGAGAGCAATGTTTGGCAGATGCTGCATGATGAAATAATAGTACCTTTGAGAGTAATAGTTGACAAACGTTCATTTCGCTTTAGCAACAGGAAAAAGGAGGACTAGATAAGAAGTCACTTCTTTTTAAATTTCATAGAAGTAAATGAGTTGCTACAGCTTTGGCTTCTCAGGAAAAGTTCATGAACTAGGTTTCACAGTTCACTGGAGTTTCCGGTCCCAATAAAATCTCGATAGTAAAATATACAAAACATTTTTTGAAGAATGTTGTTATTGGACAACCTCATTTTTCTCTAATGAAGGAAAAGAGAGGAATTTTTATTGAATACTTACTATTTTTTGGATGCTTTGTTATTCACTTGAGAGAAAAAAAGAATTATTCTGCAGTTATAGGTTGGAATGACGTTACTCACTAAAACACTCTGTAAAGTCAGTGACATTCCATCTGTACTGCCCATGAGAGTGGTCACTAGCCATGTTTGCTAAGAACTACATAAAATGTAAATCTATGAAACTGAATATTTAAGTTGATTTAATTTTCATTGTTTCAAATTTATACAGCCCATGTTGTAGACTTAAATAGTAGTATATTTTGAACAATATTATTCTCCAGCCATACTTAAACTTCATGTATTTCCTAGGTGTTACATAATCTCTAGAGACTTCACTTTTTTATGTAAAAATGAGAATAATATATAAATTTTCTCTCTGAGTATTTGTATGAATTAAATACATATCTTAGTTAAACTTTTTCTAATTGTTGAGACAAAATACCTCAGGAAGGAAGATTTATTTAAGAGCATAGTTTGAGTACATTTCAGTAAATAGGGAGCTGGGTCCAAGTCAGAGTGGCATGGCAGAGGGGCATTACAGAGGAGAAATAGTACATGGCATGGCAGAGCAGACAAGAGGAAGCAAGCAGCAAGCAATGACACTAGCCACCAGCGAAAAAAACAATAACAGCAAGCCTTCCTCTCCTTTTTTGCTATTTCTAGGCTACCAGGTTTTTGGGTGGTACCAACAACATCCATGGTGCCACTTCCCATTGTTTACATCTTCAAATATGCTAAAACAATCAACGGACTAATTTAAGTAATCATGAACCATTAATTCCAGCATCACACCTTTAATCTCAGTATCACTTTCCTTAGAACCGCCTCTGAAAAGCCCTACCTATGAGTTTATGATTCTTTGGGGATACATCTAGATACAAGCCATAAGATTTTACCCTAGCCTGGAAAAATGTCATGTGCATTCTTTTATGGAAAAGGCATTTAGTTCATCTCTAAGAGTAGCCAAAATAGTAAGAGTTTCAACATTGCTGAAAAGTCCAAGTCTAGTTTCCTCTAAGCTTTAAGTAAACTTTTAGCTGCAAGTCCCTGCATAAATGAAAAGAAATTTAAACACTTCCAACATACAATGGCACAGGACAAACATTCTCATTCCAAAAGGTACAAGCATGGGAGAGCAGTGAAAAGGAACAGGACCAAAGCAAGTCCAAGATCCAGTGGGGCAAACATTGAATCCCAAAGTTCTATGTCCAGCACCTGGTACAATCTGTGCCAAGGTGTGAACTCCAAAGCCCTTGGGTAGCGTCACTGCTATCACATTGCTTATGGTTGTAGCTACCGTGTCTTGTTTCTTGGGCCAGCTTAGCTCACTCTTTGCAGCTTTCTTCAGACCATCCACATTCCTGGCTTGGGGCACACTTCCTGACTTTCCAGTCCTTCTTCTTAAATCTGGGTGGAAGCCTTCCTGACCACACAATTCTTGCACTCTCCAACTAGCAACTAAAAGTAGCACCACATGTATAACGCCAAAGTCTGCTTTGATCCGAAGCAGTAGCCAGGTTTCCTTCTCTCTTGACAGTAGGGATGGAGTCCCAAGATTGCTGAGCAGCATGAATCCAATCCTGAGGAGCAAATTCCTTGGATGTTAACACACTGAAACATAGTGCTCTATGTCTCTCATCAAAAAGCAAATTTTTAAAATTTGTGATTCTAAGGCTGTAAATGCTGAAGCACTGCCAAGTCTTGTGATGTCTGTCTAACCACCCACCAATAATAGCCATGCCACTTTCTTAACATTAGACTATCTTGAAATTTCTTCTGCAAAATTATTTGGTCCACCACTTTTAATTTCTTTCTCAGGGAAAGTCTGGCTAGGAGCAAAATGCAGACGTACTTTCTGTAAAGAATAATACAAATAGTCTACAATGCAATAGTTGATGTCCTCTTTCTTCCCAACTGAAATTTCCTCAGCCTGATCTTTACTGGGTAGATTTCTATCAGTATTGTGGTCTTCTAACCTCTGACGAGAATATCCCATAAAATACAGATTAAAGGGTTCCAGGCCTGTTTCTTCAGCTGGTGTTTCCAAACTTTTCCAAAGGCTCCTGGGTTACATGATCAGGTAGTGTCACAGCAACAAGGCCAGTTCTCTGGCACAAATCTATGTTAGTTATGTTTATTTTCTTTTTCTTTCTTCTTTTGGTCCCAGGAAAGGAACTTATGACCTCACTCTTGCCAGGCAGGCATTTATGACACTGAGCTATATCCCCAGCCTTGTGTTAGTTACTTTTGCTCATTGAGAAGACAAAATACTCAACACCCAAATTTAAAAGAGGAAGTTTTATTTCAGCTCACAGTTTGCAGAGGTTTCAGTCCACAGGCAGTTGGCTCTAAGGCAAGGTAGCATGGAAGAGGAGCATCACAGAGGAAAAATAGTACATGCCAGGGCAGGCAGAAGGCAGCAAACACCAAGCAGTGACACTAAAATCAGCTGCTACAGATGCAGCAGCAGCAAGCCTGCCTCTACCCTGTGTCCCATCTAGGCTTTTAGCCTTTTGAGTGGTTCCAACCACATCCAGAATACAGCTTCCCATTTGTCACAACCTGAACTATGTTAAAACAATCAGTGAACTAATTTAGTAATCATACCCCCTTAATCCCGCATCACACCTCAAATCCCAGTATCACACACTGTACCAACAACTCTGAAAATCCCTACCTATGAGCACACAGGCTTTGGGGGACATAACATACAAACCATAACAATGGGTGCTTGAATAATATGACTAATTGTATTTGCTATAAAGTAACTTTCATAAGATACTATCACCTAGGCATTATTTTATAGAAGAGAAAACATATAAAAATAATTTTTCAAATTTCAAAAATCTCGGCTACTGCAAGTATTGGAATTACGGGTAGAGATATAGCATAATTTTATTTATTTTCTGTAGTTTTTCCACAGGAGAGGATATATTTTCTGAATGAGATGATTGTTATTTCTTGTACCATCGTTAGTGGCTGACACTCTTCTTTTTATTCTGTGCATCCCAGAAACCAGAAAGTCCTACAAGTGCTGAATGTTTCTGTTTAATATTCATTAAGGCTCCTTCTGCCCTTATCACTTCTGATGCACTGGCTGCATTGGGCTTATTACAGCATTCTAATGAGAATCTGCCACATGCCCCACAGGGCTGTTTAAACCCTAATGTTTTACTGTGAATTGTAAATCAGTTTTTCAACTGTTTTACAATTCTTACAGCCAGAAAGACAAATTCAATGAGGAGGAAGCTGGTCCACTTGAAAAACACCAAACAATGCTCAGATTACTCTGGCTTCCTATTAGTTTTAGAAAATGGGCCTCTACTCTTTTTGCAGAAATATCTATTTTACAGAAGGATACGTTGTTGCTAATGAAAAGCAAAACCTTGAAGCCTTTGCCTCACCAGTTTATCAATTATTCATCCTAGTTTAGATTCCCATGAATACTCAGGTAAAAAACACTATTTTCCTTCACTTGGCTAAATTTCAGACAGGCTTCTTCCTGACTCTAGAACCTTGACATACTTTTTTCTTAGGACAACTATTCTGGAAAACTTGTTATAAGTTCTTTCTCTGTTTATTTGTCTGTAAAAATTTTTTAAGTCTTTTGCCGTCCAGAAAGGGCTGTCTTTCCTAAAGGTGTCCCCTTCAAATCAAGAAGCGTACTGCCCACAAATCCAGCATCTGGGAAGGAGGAACTTACGTTTCCTTGGTATCATACTAGAAGTTACAAAGGTACCTCTCTGATACGGATAGTGGGAAGCAAACTTCCTCAGGGTGAGGCCTCATAGCAACTTTAGATTGTTCACCTCTTCCCACCCTCAACAAGACACACACTTTATCTCTGAAGTGTCCTTCCTTAGTTCCAGCAGAGCTGAGTATCCAAACCTGATCGATACTCTTTTGACTATTGCTGAAAGAATAGTTCAATAAAATTTACTTCTGTTTATTTGTCTTCCCTGGTAAATGTTTTTAAACACTGTACATGATTATTTTTTAAATAAGAAAGGCCCTGTCTATAAAGAACTGAATAAAAGGAAAGATGTATAGTTAATATTGGGGTTTCTTGATACGTAACACAGCAAACTTCCTGAATGTTTCCTTTTATCCATGTTTTCTCTTCTCACTTTTCACCTCTCTTCATAGCAGCTGCTCCACTTTCGCAGGATCTTTTCTCTTGGAAACCAACCTTGTGATGCCAGCTTTAGGCAAGTCTCTCAGTATCTCTGGAATACCGGAAGTTGATATATCCTTCCTAATCATGCCCAAAGCTAGAATAACCTAATTATCAATACCTTTCTGTAGCAATCTTAGTTTACTAGTTACCATACCACTGTAAAATACTAATCATAAAAATACCTACCATTTTATGCTATAAGTAAAATCCTTTAAAAATCTATCTCTTAAATGAAGTTTCGAAAATCTGCTAAGGACATAAAAGAGTGTTATATATGTTTTATTTATTTTTCATATTTGTGAGGTTTCATTTTAAAACTATATCAAAAAAAGCTCATCTGGCATTATTTACTCTAAACCTATTAAATGCTTGTTTGATTATATTGAGCCAAGGCCAATTTTAAGGGTTCTTAATTTCTTTTTTATGTTTTTTTTATTTTAAAGACAAAAGAATGGAGACATATAAACCAGAATAACACATAAACAATACAGGAAATACAAAATTATATAGAATGTAGTAGGGAATTAGCATTGGATGTTGTATTACATAATGTTACCTTCACATCTGTTAACATGAAAACAAAAGAGGAAATGTAAAATTATAGAGAACATAGTAGGGAATTAGCTCTGGATGCTGTATTACATAAATGTTACCTTCACATTTGTTACTCAATTATACAGATGATGGCTCATTTGATTAATCAATTTTCTGCACCCTCATCTCTGTTGTTCTGCCACTCAATCAGTCATCTTCCCTGTGATAATAATTGTACTTTTGGGTTTATTTATACCCTTGGACTCTCACCTTGGGAAGAGACACAGCTGCTTCAGATTATGCTATAACATATGTGGGTGTATACAAATTGATATGGTAGGAGGTGGAAAATCACCTGTGCTCACAGCGGACCGCCCGGCTCCGCCCTGTCGCCGCGCTGGCGGGTCCAGTCCGCGGGGCGCCCTCAGTGGACTGCCCAGCTCCGCGCGGGAGTCTGCGGGGCGCCCACAGTGGATCGCCCGGCTGTGCCCTGCCGCTGCGCTGCAGGGGGGGGGGCTGGGCGGAGTCCACGAGGCACCCACAGCGGAAGGGGTGCTTAATTTCATCCATTCATGAGGCATTTCAGTCTAAGGACTTCTTAAAAGCCCCTTCTCTTAACATTATGTTAATGACATGTGAAGTTTTGAAAGGATGCAACTACAGTGTCATGTATCATGTGATTGGTAACATGAATGACTGTCTTAGCTACATTCCTGGCCATAGAAAGAAATACTCAATGTCCACATCTTGAAGGCAGGGAGGAACACTTTGACTCATAGTTTTAGTCCAGAAGGCAGAAGCAGCTTCGTGGAAGAGCGTGGTGGAGGAAAGCTTCCTAACCCACAGCAGCCAGGAGGCTTAAAGAAGGCGAGCAGCCAATGCTCTGCACACTACTGTGTCGTTCTGGAGTGATCCACCTTTAGATGAGGCCCCACATGTAAACAAGAGATTTTGGCAGGATAATCTTTATCTAAATCATAACAATACCCATGAACTAGGATTGATACAATATTAAAAATTCTCAAATTATATCTTGGAAAAAGTTACCTTCAAAATTTAAAATACATGCACAAAAATGGATTTCACATCTACAACCCAGTATCCTATAAGAATGTCCGTTTTGTAAGTTTACTGACAAAACAGTAACTATGAAAGGACTGCACTAGTAAAATGCCAATGAGCAAAAACGTGGAGGCTGGGGAACCCACAGAACTTTAATGCTAGTTTTACTCAAAGTGAGGAAAACATGAAAGATGCAAAGGATCTAGACCACCAAGCATATTAAGAAAAGTTGTACAAGTTCAAAACGCAGTTCTGGAGTCAGCTATGAAGTGGTATCACGAGATTTCCAGAAATGAGCTGACATGTCACCTGTTACTCAGCTGCTACCCCTGGGAAATGTGGCCTCATATCCTAAGAGAAAATCCAGCCATTGGATTTCCGAGAAGAGTAAAAATAGCTAAAAGAACAGCTCATGTCCTCCATCAGTAGTACCTCCCTGGAAGTAGAGTCCTCAGGAGAAACCACGTTCAAGGCCAAGGCAGACCACACCCCTGTTGCCCTTCCTATTCTGACTAGTTGTTCAGTACCTTAGGTAGACTTATAACGAAGAGATTCTGTTTCTTCATATACCTTTCTGCTTCCAAGATCACAAACGTTTTGTTTAATGCTTAACATGATAATTATGTTCAATTTTGAAGGCCAGTCTTCACTGTAACTAGGGAATCTCGCTATTTAATACAGAAACAACTGTTGGAAAAGTGCAAAATTTGGGCATGTTCATATTCCAGATTTGGACATGGTCTTATGTTGTTTATAATAACAGGTGGCCTCTAAGATTTGATTTGGCCCAGGACATATTTGTCAATTCATGTGGACTCTTATCTAATTTTACTCAACCACACACAAAAAAAAATCTTAGTTTTACTGCCTCTAGATGTGACTTAGCCCACTCATTTTTCAAGATAAAAACTATATTTTATAAAATTATCTAAATACATAATTTTATCCTTCTACATATGACTTTCTTTACAGTGATTGTGATTAGATATATATAAACTTGGTGTGGGGGCTGGGGATATAGCTCAGTGGAATAAGCGCTTGCCTAGCAAGCGCAGGGTCCTGAGTTCGATCCCCAGTACCGCAAAAAAAAAAAAAAAAAAAAAACTTGGTGTGGCTACTACAATAAGATTTTAGAAATTACATATATATGTGTATATATATTATATATGTAATTTATGAAAATTAGAAATACAGATTCTATTAAAATGTGTATGGTTTCACAGAAGCCATAGGGTAAATATCAAAATCTTATTTTTAACAGTCTTACAAATATAAAAGACTTTAAGTTTCTAAAAAGGTCTTTCAAAAGTATAGTTCTGAAATTTAATATAATGTATAGACTTTCTAAACACGTAAAATACTTTTACTTATGCATGCAGAAAATCAAATTTACTAGATATTAAAACTTACTCAAGTGAATGTGATCCATTATAGTAGGAAATGAGCTGATTGAAACAGACAAAGTAAAAATAGGTCAATTCTGAAAGCCAGTGTAAAAAGGAGGTTAAAAAACACGGTTCAGGATATAAAATTAGACTTGGGCATAATAGTGGAAAAATTCTCATCATATAATTTATATCAAAATAAATAAATAATAGGCAGCATAAAATATGCTATAATTATCATGTAAACTTAATCTGTGCTCAATACAATTAACAAAGAAAATGACACCTGTGCTCAATACAATTAACAAAGAAAATGACTTCTGACTTTTATAAAATAGTAATTTATTTATGATTGAAATTAGTCTACTAAAGAATGTAAAACTAAACCTAAAATAAAGAAAGGAAGTTAATGAAAGTAAATAATTCCCTCCTTCAAACCTTACCTCCAAAGACCAAATAACTGGAACCACAAAATATCCCTAGTTCATGCACAGTATCAGAAACTTCCCTGATCATTCCTTTGCCTAGACCACCAGCTGTTCTTCCCTCCAGCCAGGGGGATTTATTTTATGAGGAAGGTAAAGCAGAGTCTGGCCACTTAGCTGAGGTAGAGGCAAGTACCCTCCGGAAAGTGAATGAACTCAACTTGACCATTGTCACTGTATTTCCCCTTGGTCCTAGGACAGCAAGGACCAGGATTTTACCCTCTAAGTTGGAAATTAAAATATTGGAATTTGTTTTATGAAACTTGCCCCTCAAGTTGATGTACCAATAGCAACATCTGCAGATCCCGCAAAGAAATTTCAGAATGCATTCCCAAAACTCGTACAAAGAAATCCACTACCTTAGTCCAGACTAGAGACTATAATAGTATAATAGAGTAGATGGCTTATGATGAGACATTTATTGCTCACAGTTGTGAAGTCTCAGAAGTCATGAGCACATGCAGAGTCTGATGAAGGTCTGAACTCTGGTTCATAGAGAGCGTTATACTGCTGTGTCCTCACATGGTATAAGGGGGCAACTCTCATGCTGGGATTAATAATATAAGAACAATAGCCACATTTTTGAAGGATATTAACTGAGAAATATATACTGTCTAATATCAGGAAAAGAATTATAGCAACATTAAAAATTTTAAGTTTGCTTATCAGAGTTCTTCATCACTTCTATTTGGTATGATCCAATTTATTAAGTAAACAGATATAATTGAGATTAAATTGTAATGAAAAGTACATTACTTTTTTCATTCCCAAAGTATTATATATGTCTTAAATAGAGATACTATTTCTATTAATGCAGCATCTTTGTAATGTAGTCAGTATTGCATTACTATGTACTAATAGCTTGTGAGAGATTTTTGTGTGACTATATCAGTGAGTGGGAAAAACAAAACAGAAGTTGCCCTGTCAGAAATCAGATTCAAGATAATTCAAGTTCAAGAGAAATCAGATAGGAGAGGCACTTGGGCTTCAGATGTTCTCTGTGTTAATACAACAAATAAACACGTATTAAGCAATCTTCAGACACTGGTGATGACACTGAAGAAAGTAATCATCTTTTGCAATAAATACCACTCTGCCAATTAAGATTATGAAAGCATTACATACAATGTAATTTTATAGTATACTCAAAGTGTCCCATCAGCCTTACAGCAGATCATTCAACTTCATGTGATCCTAACTCCTAAAAATTTTATACAATAACGTATTCTTTATTGAATATAGTGAAAACCATTTTTCCACATGCAGTATTCTTAGATTACCAAAAGATCTTTGCTAAATGTTTCATTACCTAAGTATCATAGAAGACTTTAAATTTAGGTACAGAAGGAAAAGCTGAAGCATACTTAAACTTTTACAAAATTCCACCTTGAAATGTAATTGTTTTCATTGTTTTTTTTAGCTGACATATTACTTCCATTTTAGAAATACAAAATCTATAAAGTATTATTATGATAGTTCTATGATAAATAAAATCTATTTTGCATCTTATTGTGGGATTTTATTTGAGATAATTTAAAACCAAAAGAAAGAAAAAAACTGAGATAGAGAAATCATGAATGACGGTTTGAAGAATTAGAATATTTCTACTAAATTTTCTCCGATGGTTTATAATCTCACCACTACAAACACCTTGGTACATCATTCTGTGTCTTTTTATTTCTAGTAACTAAATGCATTTTAATTAATTTTTCATTCAATACTTCATTTTGAAAACTTTAGGTAATATATTTCCAACATTTTTCCTAGCAAATGGACCAGCACTGAGAGCTAATGTCGCCACGCCCTTCATCCTGGTCTGTCTCCCTCCATTTCTGTCTCTGTCTCCATCCCTCCATCTCTTTCTCTCTGTTTTGTAGGCCTGGAATTAATGATATTAAGAATTAATATTCTGTTATGCTCTTGTCTTCATTTGTGCAGTTACATTTTAATACTTCATGTAGTCAAAAACACCAAAAATGAGATCACATTCCAGATCTCTTAATTCCTATTTCCGGATTCTTACTGTTGGTCGCATGATGCTGGTTGCCTTTATGTCTGGGTTAGACTAATCATTTCTGTTTTAGAGAATCCAAGATCTTTAATATAGGTCAGCCAATGTTAATTTTTATTATGATTATTCCAGCTGGAGGGAAAATCAAACTAAAGTGCTTGATTTCTTGTCTCAAATTAATACAAAAAAGCTCATACTTCTTACATATTCCACTCTTCTTTAACAACATCAAATTATCACCTTGCCCAGAATTTGCAGGCATAGGACTCCCTTCGCTGGAGCTTAGTCCTCCTTAGCTGTTATAGGTAATGTTGAATGAATAGTTATTCTTTACTCATAACATACTACCTTTCTTTTTTTTTTTTATTTTATTTTAGAAACATAAAAGTACAAAAACATATTGACAAACAGACACCCATTATCATAGAAAATAGTACAATCACAACTAATCTATAGACAAGGTGATATGGTCTCAACAGTAGTTGTTGCTTTATCCATTGATATCTTCGAATTGTAGATGTATGGACCCATATACAGACATGCAAATTTAGT